>JANRFK010006689.1:6769501-6803706 GCA_030068395.1 Apalone spinifera
CTTGTGCTGTTGGTGGGAAGGTATCTGTGTGTCAGTGTGCTGTTCAGTGTTGTGATGAAAGTATTCTTTGAGTCAGAGACAGCAAAAATAGGCTTCCAGATCACTGCAGAATTGTATCATGTTTGTGGGGGTAGTGGGGGCAAAAAGAGAGTCCCTGAGACAGGACAGACTCTTCTGCCGGGCTGAGTGTAGTTGGATAGATTGACGATATTGCTGGGTGAGTTAAGGGTACCACTGTTGTTACCCCATGTGGTAGGTACGATTTTAGACAGCTTACAGTCCTTTTTCCTCTGTAGAGAAGTGAAGTGTGTAATGTAGATCTCCTGTCTTATTTTAGTAAACTCCAGCTGTGTGGAAGTGTGTGTGGAAGGTTGGTTTTTTATGAAAGTCTCCAGATTGGAGAGCTCTTTTTTGATGTTTTCCTGTTTGCTGTACAGGATGCTGATCAGGTGGTTCCTCAGTTTCTTTGATAATATATGGCATAATCTCTCACCGTAGTCTGTGCAGTATGTTGATTGCAGTGGTTGATTATGGTTGTGGCAGAAGAAAGTTTGTTTCCTAATGTCTATCTTTTATTGTTTTTCAGTTTTAAGTAGTCAGGATTTTTCAAAAAAACCTGTAGAAACCAATTCTGCTGATCTTCTGTGGAAGGAAGGTTCTATCATCCAAAGTAAGGGCTACAGAAACCGACAAAAAGGAATTAAAGAACAAGAGAAAGAGAATCCTACCTTGGTAATTTTTTTTTTTTTTTTTTTAAATCTCGCCTTCATCTGGAATATCATCTGATGGCTAGTGACTTAGAAATGCAACTTTGTATTAATATAAAGGAGCAAAAATCCTTATATTGTGTTGATTTTTAAATGACCATTGACTCTAATTTTCTGGATGTAGGAAGTATTCATGTATGATCTTCCCTGTAGAATAACTCTTCTTAAAGAAGTTGCTTGGATAAAATGGCTTAATTAGTTTTTAATGTCAACGGCTGTAATATCTATTAACTGTTGCTGAAATTACTGCTATGAGGTTTTTTCTAGTAATGTATGATGGTGAATTCTAAATGAATAACTATTAAAGGGCATTGCAGACTTTAAAAAAAACTATAGAAGAAAATTATTGTAATAGTCTGTAATAACCTTGAAAATATAAAAACTGTTTTTAAATGTTGCCTTTCCACTTGCTTCACTGACAGTAACATGAGCTTCTTTCGGTTGAATGTGTTTTCTACTCCCATGCAATTGCTGATGTTGGGGGGGCGGGGGGGACGACTGATTTTTGCAGCAGAACTTTTAAAAAGAGTTGTTTAGTTTAAGCCTACCTAAACACTGGCCACTGTTCAATTTTTTGGTGAATTTGAAGAAAATAGTCTTGGCCGTTTATAGTAAAAAAAGGTATTTCCTAAATGTGTGGTTAAAAAAAAAAATTAAGTCTAATCTCAGTTCTACTATCCATTAGGACGCTTGTCTGATCTGCCAAATATTTAATAAAATCCTTTGCTAAATCTGATAAACTGTAACAGAAATGTTTTGAAATTGTTAAATAAATACAAATGACATTTCTGCTCTCCACCGCAAGAATCTGTATTAATTGCAGAATACCTCTCCAATAAATAAAAGTTGAAGCCACTCCCACGAATTGCACAAGTTAAAGTTATGTGCAGAGTCTACAGATACAAACATTCTCCTTTATACTCCATATTATATCTGACTGTCCTACAGACAGTGTAATTCAGCCTGATGGGCTACTTTTGTTTTGCAGTAACCACTTCCTATGTACTCTTTTACTGGCAGGAAGCTAACACTGCTGCCCAGGTTGCAGAAAACATGGTCAGGAGGAGTTCCCTCCGAAACAAAAGGCAGAAATGTGAATCTGGAAAAGCAGTATACATCGAATTGGGTAAGAGCCCTTGAATGTAAGTGTATTGATCTAAAGCACAATAATACTTGAATAGCGACTTCTGCCTGTGTTTCTCTGTTTCATAATACAAGAACAAAGGGACATTTAATTGTATTGGGTGGGAAATTCAAAACTGCTCAAAGGAAATTATTTGAAAAATTATGTGTAAATTATGAAACTTGCTGCCACAAGAAAACTGTGAGGCCAAGAATTTCAGAAAATTCAAAAAGGGATTGGATAGTTTTATGCATATCGAAAATATCCAGACTTGTTAAAAATGGTGATTAGTAATTAAACCTTGTGCTTCAGTTCCAATCTCTAACAGCTAGAGATCAGGATGAGAACCTAATGGCAGGGGCAGATTATCACACATCTGCCTCCAGTGAGGTTTTGTCACCTTCCTCTAAAGCAGCTGGCAGTGCCCATTGTCAGAAACAAGATATTGGGCTAGATGGAGTTGAGGTCTGATTCCATATGAGAGTCCTGAATTCTTAATTAATTTAGACTCACACCATGTGTAGGAATGAAGAATTATCTCTTTACAGGTGGAGAAAATGAGCCACAGAAGCCTGGGCAGGGATTAGAATATTAGCCAGAGCTCCCAACTTCCTGTACCATGTTTGACATTAGTCAGTACCTTCTGTATTGGGTAACAAATTAGGAACCAAAATCAGAACTTTTCATCTGCTGACTCTGTATAAAAAAGCTTCAGGATATTGTTTTGTGCTAGGGACAACCGTGTATTTGCACAGAGAAATTACACCCAGCATAAAGTACTGGCATGATCAAGAGGGACTTCACATAGTATAAGACGAAAGAACTTAACAGTGAAAAAGAGAGCATAACTGCTTGTGTGAAAACACCACATTGAAACCATAGCAAATCCTGGTTTGCTCTTTGAATTCTTTTTTAATCAGAGTGCTAGCAGCTGATTTGTTGATTTATTTTAAAGGATCTGATTCTTCTGAAGATCTTTTTAAAAAAGCAGATGGTCCTGTTGGGTAAGTAAAAGAGCACAATACTTGGAATGTGGTTGCTGTTTTCTACTTTAGCTCATTTAACCCCTTGCTGTAGGGTTGTAGAGGGTCAGATATGCTACAGTGTTGGCAGAGGGACCTCCAACATTTAGCGGCACTAGGCACTTTTCAGGAATTTTTCCAAATAAATGGCAATGCTGTAGTAAACATTATTCACAAAGCATGCCTTAAGACATATTTACAATTAAATCTAATTTCTGCCCACATTCAGAACTCCCTTGCCAGCTAACATTAGTGTCCCAGGAGTCACATCCATAAGTCACTATGGAGAATATTACGTTTTTCACCATTTGAACGTTCATACCTTTCAGATGCTACGTTTTTTTCTACACTTTCAAAAGGGAAGCTATGACTGAGCAAGTTAATCCTAGAACTGGAAAGGACCTCGAAAGGTCATAGAGTCCAGTCCCCTGCCTTCATGGCAGGACCCAGTACCGTCTAGATCATCCCTGATAGATGTCTATCTAACCTGCTCTTAAATATCTCCAGAGATGGAGATTCCACAACCTCCCTCAGCAATTTATTCCAGTGTTTAACCACCCTGACAGTTAGGAAGCTTTTCTTAATGTCCAACCTAAACCTCCCTTGCTGCAATTTGAGCCCATTGCTGCTTGTCCTATCATCAAAGGCCAAGGAGAACAATTTTTCTCCCTCCTCCTTGTAACACTCTTGTAGATACTTGAAAACTGTTATCGTGTCCCCCCTCAGTCTTCTCTTTTCTAAACAAAGCAAGGCCAGTTCTTTCAGTATTCCCTCATAGCTCATGTTTTCTAGACCTTTAATCATTTTTGTTGCTCTTCTCTTGACCTTCTCCAATTTCTCCAAATCTGTTTTGAAATGTGGTTCCCAGAA
Organism: Apalone spinifera; assembly: GCA_030068395.1. Lineage (NCBI taxonomy): Eukaryota > Metazoa > Chordata > Testudines > Trionychidae > Apalone > Apalone spinifera. The sequence continues at coordinate 6,773,284 of JANRFK010006689.1, forward strand.
CTGGACACAATACTCCAATTGAGGCCTAATCGGCGCAGAGTAGAGTGGAAGAATGATGTCTTGTGTCTTGCTCACCACACTCCTGTTAATGCGTCCCAGAATCATGTTTGCTGCTGCTGCGCTTTTTTTGCAACAGTGTCTCACTGCTGACTCATGTTTAACTTGCGGTCCACTATGACCCCTAACTCCTTTTCAGCAGTATTCTTTCCTAGACAATCAGTTCCCATTCTGTATATGTGAAACTGATTGTTCCTTCCTAAGTGGAAGGATTTGTCCTTATTAATGATACCGAAAACAGCTATATAAATCAATCAAAGACATGGCCATTAAGTAAAAGCATAAAAAACATGCACCAAATATCCAGAATACTCTTTCTTACCTCAAAAGTCTCAGAGGGGTAGCTGTGTAGGTCTGTAACTTTAAAAACAATGAGTAGTCCTATCGCATCTTAGAGACTAACAAAAATATATGTATAGCATCATGAGCTTTTGTGGACAAAACCCACCTCTTCAGATGAGCTCATGATACTATACTAGGTTTTGCCCACAAAAGCTCATGATACTATACCATATATTTGTTAGTTTCTAAGGTGTCACAGGACTACTCATTCTTTTCTTGCCTTAAGCCATCAATACCTATGTAAACTTTGTTTGAAATGTAATTATGCAAATGTCATGAGAGAGGCCTTTTGCTCCAGTATTCATTCACTAAAGCCTGAATCCTTATCTACAAAAGCAGCCTAAAACATCAAAACAAATGAAGTCAGATCCTTTATTAATCTACTAATGCAGACTCAGCCTTGTTTACTTTTCTGCACTGGATCTGCCTCCCTCCAAACTACATTTTAGCCCAAGGTTTCTAACATCTCCAGTCAGATGGCCACATGTTAACAAACTTATCATAGCCAAAATCAAGCTCTGGTATCAGGAGGGAAAGATATTTTGGTTTAGAACTGGTATCAGGAGGGTATTACATTATTATTTCACCTCCTCCCCACCCCTGCATCATATATTTCCTGTCATATTTCAGAGCTTGTATTTATATGTCACCAATCAGCTGATAATTAATATCAACTCCTCACTCCAGCCTCAACAAGAAAAGGGAAGATGTACTTGGACTAAGCTCCCTCTGCTTGTTAATTATCCCTTGTTTTAATATTTTTTCTTCAATATCTATAAACTATTTGAAATATATATGTATATCTAGGTGTTTTGTTTGTACTGGTGGTACCCATCCACATACAACCTCAATAATAGTGTTCCACATAAGAGAATCCAATCCGCCCAATGATGGAAAATGTTAGAGGGAATACTGATAAATATCAAAGGGGTAGCCATGTTAGTCTGAATCTGCAAGAACAATGAGAAGTCCTGTGGCACCTTATGGACTAACAGATTTATTGGAGCATACGCTTTCGTGGGCAAAGATCCACGTGCATCTGACGAAGTGCTACAGGACTGCTGATAAATAATCTTTACACTTGCTATTGGGTATAAAATATTATTTTCTGATTATTTCAAAACACTATTGCATTTGTGACTACATGGATTTTTTTTTCCCCACAATATTTCCCAACAGAATGGGGGAGAGAGAATCATTTCAGACTCCACCACAAAAAGAGTGTGAAGAAGATCAAAAATATGCTGAGAAGGAACATGACAAGTCTCAGGTTGCATGGACTTTCAAGTCAGGTGCAGGAGAAATACTCTCATCCGATATCTTAGGTATGAGTGATGATTTGCCTCCAAATAGTACTTACAGACAGGAAGGAAGTTTGAAATTAGAGTATTAATTTTGGCTTCCTATAAATTAAAACTTTAATTTTCATGATTAGGGAATGTGCACTCTCACCCTGTAATTCTTTTTTGTTGATGACTTCGATTAGCATGTGTTTAGTTATGAGACTAGCTGTTTACAGATTAGACACACTAAAACGTTAGGCATCTAGTTTTATTCTGTATCAGACTTATTTGCAGATATATATATAGAACCCTGCAAATCTGCAAAATCCGTAGATGTGGATTTTCACAGCTCATTTTTGCAGATATTGATGTGCATATAAGTTTTATTTCTAGAACCCTGCAAAAATGGCAGGTTATCTGCTTTATATCCACGGGTATCCACAGCCGTGGATGCCAATGCGGATATCCGCGGCTCATTTTTGTGGATGCAAATACAAATTTTGTATCTGCACGGGGCTCTAGACATTTAACCTGTGTGAATGGCAACAGAAAATAAACTTGTTTCAAGTGCAAAACAAATTCTTCTCTTCCTTGGTTCTTATATCACCCTCATCATGGTAGTGTCCATGTGCCTTAAGCATCACAGCAAACATATGTCACACATAGTTCAGCGTTTCTCCCATCCTCTCTACATAGGGAGAATTGTGTGTTCAGTAGAATATATTAGTAAGGTTTTGTTTTTGTTTCTAAAGTAAAGACGACAGATTGAAAAAGAGTAGAAAATGGCGAGGTTTGTAATGGTCCTTAGTTCCTGCGGGAATTAGTTTCAGAGAAGCTATGCAAACTTTACCCAAATAGGAAAAGTTCCATTTTGCTAGGGCACCAGAGTAGTTGACCACAGTCCTCATCCTGGAGTTTTAATAATCTTTTAGATATCCTGAGCTCAAACCATAGAGCACCTTGAAGATAAGGACAGAGGGACCTTGAACTTGATTCAATCCAGAGAAATTTCAGGAGCTTCCAGGGTTAATGAATGATTTTTGCTGTCGCCAAAAAAAAAAAAAAACCCTATTCACAAGCAGCTCTACTTTTCTTTTGCCAGTGAACTTTCTGTGAGTTTTCAGGTATTCAAACAAAGTCTGCGTTTGTAACTGACTCATACTCTTTTTTTTGGTCATAATTACATTTCTAAAAATGTTTTGAAGCATTGGTAATTGAAAGACTTATTATAGTGTAAATGGGATAATGTATACAATAGACCTCAAAACTTGATAACGTGCCCACCTAAAAAACCTGAAAAATGAATGACTTGGTATTAATTAATTTAATTTGAAGATAAGGAAAGAGGATGGTGTAGCAGGAGTAATAAAAATGCTGAAATGAAATATCCTGGAAAAATGAGAGATGAGCCAGGTCTGGAATAACTAAACAAGATATCTAATGATTCTAGTAGTTGTGTATCATGCAGGTTTTTCTAAAGCTATAACCACTTTATTAATAAAATTTCTGTGTTTGCAAACAAAATACTATTTGTTAAGCACTTCATTATTCTTGTGTTTGCAAACCATGCAGTGCTTAACAACTTGTATATCTGATGTATTTTCAGATGAATGCGGTTTCTCAGAGGAAGACAGCAAAGGCACTTGGAACAGTATTGAAGACTTAGAGGCTGTTCATGTGAATGTGGCTGAGGATCATTTAAAGGCTTCAAACTCAGAGGCAGAGCAGTATGACAGAACAGCTAATGCTAACTCTTTACTGAATGAGCACATGACTTTATTCCAAAGTGCAGAAGAAACGGATGTTGGGAAAACTGAATTTAGTTGTAGAAATGAAGAGTCTGGCTTAGCACTCAGCTCAGAAAACCATTTAGGTAAAAGCAAGGAAACCAGTAATGATATCCAGCATATAGGAGCTGTAGAAACATGTCAAGCTGAGAGTAACTCCCTGCATGAAAGGGAACCTGCTTTAGAGAGTCAATTGCAGCCCAAGACTTTTCATGACAGTCCTTTGAATCATGTTTCTGGGAAAAGACTGAAGAGAAGCATTCAAAAAGTCAATGAGTGGTTTTCTAAAAGCAATGAGATTCTCTCTTCCAGTTCCTCCCAGGATGCTCCGGCTGGGGCAGCTGATGCAGAAGAAGATGATTCATCTGTATCTGATAGAGAGTCCTGTATTTCAGAAAAGACTGACACGAGGGTAAACTGCATGGAAGTTGTGGTGGGATGTGAAAATGATAGAAGTTTGTCAAAATCAGCTGTATATAACATTGAAGATAAAATATTTGGGAAAACCTATAAAAGAGAGAGGAAATCAACCCCTCCTGTCTACACGAGACAGATGCTACAGAGTCCAAAAGTGGAAGATGTTACTGCTGATGTGAAACCATCAAGTAATTCCAGAACAAATAAATTAAAACGGAAAAGAAAGACAGCATCTGATCTGCAACCTGAGGACTTTGTCAAGAAAAGAGAAGAAAAGGCTCTAAGCGAGCACTCTGAAGATATTAATCAGTGCTTTGTTAGAAATGCTGAAAGGAAAAAAGATGGTGAAGGGTCCACTGTTAACAGGAGTGGGAAAAATGAGGACAATATTTCAGCAGAACTTCCCCTCAGAGAGGGGGAATCCATGTTGAAAAATAACATTGAGAAAGTAACTTGCAACAGCACAGATGGAGAGCCAGCACAGAATATCTGTTACCAAAAGAGTACTAAAAAAATGAGAAGTTCGCTGACGAAACAAAGCAGGCATTCTGCTAGGCCCATGTGTGCACTGCAGCTGGTAGCTGAGAGAAACTTAGGTTGCCCTGATCAGGCTGAGCTGCAGATTGATAGTTACCCAAGCAGCGAAGAGCCAAGGAAAATTGCTTCAGAACAGAAACAAGTCCGACGCAGCAGGAGGCTTCAGTTACAGACTGAGAAAACTGTGAACAACACCAAGAGAAGAGGTGAGCCAAATGAGAGCACAAGAAAGCATGTCCGTGAAAACAAAGATTCCTCCCCTGGGTTACAGAGGAATGTATTGGTCCATGCCACTGAATGCAAAGATCCTATTGAGCAGCAGTTTGTATTGAGTCATAGCATAACTCTGTCGGACACGGGTCTGAAGGGCAGTGACTTGGAAACAGACAAAACACGCCCTAATCTTGAAGACAGTTCTGCTGATATCCAGACTGGAAAAGGCCTCTTATATGCTGAATTATCAGGGGAGAATTTAAATGCTTGTTCTGTTGTGCCAGCTACGGATTCGCAAGCTAGTGAAACTCCAGGCAACCATTCACTCCTGCAGCCTCCTTCCGCAAATGTGGAGCATGCTGCCTGCCCAGTGCAGAATGTGTCTGAGAATAATCAGCCTGCAGCAAGTGAGTCTGAGGAGAGACCGTTGTGTGCTTGTTCACCAAAAGCCAATCGATGTTGCAAGGAAAGTGGCTTGGAAAGGTTCAGGAACCAGAAGTCACATGACACTAAAAGCATTTTGGAATTTAACACAGAAACTGAAGACAGTGAGCTAGATACGCAGTATCTCCGAAACATGTTCAGACAGTCAAAAAGACTGTCATTTACCCTCCATCCAGCGAAGGAATCAGTGACAGAAAGCACTGCTTCTGAAACTCTAAGCAAATCAGGTGCAAACTGTATAGAATATAGGCATAATACTAGAGACTCAAAAAATGAGCCTCCATATTTTACAAAAACAGTGGGCCTGGATGAGATTTGTGTGAGAGAGAAACCTAAAATATGTGAATCTGCTAGAAGTATTTCTGGGCATAGTCCAGGAACTCACTTTTCCAGTGACACCAAATGTGGACATGTTATTAACGATGGCAAGAATATTTCACAAATTCCTGAGCAAGTACAGTTATTCTCGCCGCCAAGAGCAGCCACTGCCAAGATTAAGAATAGGAGCAGACTGAAAAAACGGAGACAGCCAAAGGAAAAGCAAGTTTCACCTGAAATGTTGATGGAAAGTCAAATAAGCCATAACCTTAGCAAAAGTGATGAAAACATAGGTGCCCAGAGTAATATAGAAGAGCAAATTTTCCAAAGAACTGATTTAAGAACAATTAATGAAGCAGACTCCGGTTCAGGAAGCAATCAAAGAATAGAAGCTGAAAACAAAGGGCCAGTATTAAATTCACAGCGGCTATCTCCTGTAGTTTGTCGTCAAAGCCCTGCTGAATTGAGCAGCAGAGTAGTTGAAAAGAAATCTTGTGAAGAGGAATGCAAACAAGTAAAGAGTAAAGACCAAGTATCCCAAAATGCCAGCATTGGTGCGCTGGAGTGCTTAATTTCAGAGGAGGCTCTGGAACAACCCGCTGAAGATACTAGTGGTTTTCCATTGCTGTCTGAGACCCCTGATGGCTTATTGTGCTCTGCAGGTGACATTAAAGAGAACACCAGCATTTGTGAAATTGACAGGAAAGAAATTTCTGCCGTATTTGTTAAAACAGGTGAGAATTCCTTGTTAAGAGATCTGGACAGTGGCAGCAGTAGTTCTAAGTCAAAGTCACAAAACTTTGTTCAGGAGCCCAGAAGACTGGCGCGGAAATTGCAGTCCTCTGAGGAGGAGTCTAGTGAAGATGAAGAACTACCATGCTTCCAGGCACTAATATTTCACAAATCAGCAAGCACACCATCACAGCTTACAAAACAGAACAAGTCTAGGGTAGTGTCTTCAGCAACCTCTCCAGAGGAGATTCTAGCGTTGCCGAACAGTAGCAGTGGCAATAATAAAGCTGAACAGAAAACGCCTGGAGTCCTCTTAAGAGATGTGTGTCTTTCTCCGAGTCCAGAATCGGAATGCTCAGTTAACTTATTTTCTTCCCAGTCCAACATTTCAGAAGATTCAGCCAACAGACCACAAGAGTTGAATCCGGTAATGCTAGCACCTTGTTTCAAAGAAATGGGAAGCTACAATGGAAGCAAAGAAGCTAGTCCAAATGGTAATGAAGAGCTGGCAGGAAGAAAAACTGATTTGGAAGATGAACACCAAGGAAACCAGAATGTGGAATCAAATTTAGGTACAAAGTAGTGATGTTAAACGGTTAATAATGTAACCATTAAAAATTCTTAGCAGTTACACACGGCAGGCTTTACAGTATGAAGCTTATACTGCAGAGTCTGCAGCGTGTAGCTTCTACTGCAGGGCCTGCGGCACAGCTAGCTCCCCGGAAGCAGGGCTGGCAGCCAGTGTGCGCCGGGAGCCAGGTCCCGGCTGCTGGCCTCACTGCTGGGAAGCTGGCTGCACTGTGGGCTCTGCAGTATAAGCTTTAAAGTTTATACTGCAGAGCCTGCAGCACGGGACGACAGCCAGCTTCCTGGGAGCAGGGCTGGCAGCCAGAGCCCGTGCACGCCAAGAGTTAGCTTAGTAGCACACCAGCTGCTGGCCCCACTTCCTGGAAGCTGGTTGCTGCCCCATGCGGCAAACTCTGATATAGAGCCAGCAGCGTGGCATGGTAGCCACCTCCCCAGGAGCAGGGCCAGGAATTGGCGTTAGATTTATTATTTGTATTATGGAGCGCTAAGGAGTCCCATTGTGCCAAGTGCTGTACAAGCACAGAACAAAAAATGGTCCCTGCCCTAAAAGCTTACAATCTCAGTAATGTGTTATCAAATCAGAAGTATAAATACCTGGTTTACTTTCTGCATTTTTGTTTGTGGCTTTAAAGTTAAATTCTCATAGTAATCTTTAGAGCTGAGAGGAAATGAATAAACTGGAGCCTGGAAATAATTTGCCCCCCAATCTTTGACTAAAGAGCTGAATTTCATATAAGAATGTGATACTTAGATCTGCTAACAAAACTTCACTCTTAGCTCTAAGGTGGTTTTCCCAGAAAAAATGTTCACTGAAATGGAAGTTGATGTCGTTTGCTCTTCAGCTCTACATAATTTAGTGCTATAAGAGAAGTTTTAAATTCGCAGCATCGTTGCATATCTTTTTCCCACCTAAAGAGACCTACATAAATTATTTTTAGGACACAGACTTAAGAGTTTTTGAAAATGCTACCTTAAGTTCCATTGATATTAAATGAGACTCAAATGGGCATAACTAAGACTCCTAAGTGCTGCAGTAATACAAATGAATATTATTTTTCAGAAGTGCCCAAGTGATTTAAGAGCACAACAAGGACTTGTGCTCTTGTTACTTTTGCCTCAGGCGATCACCCCTTAGGAATCCGTGTGCCTAAGTTACTTCTGAATATGGGCTGTTTGCTCCTAAATCATTTAGATGCTTTTGAAAACATCACCCTTAATCTCTTCATTGTGAACATACAGTGATGGGCCACATGGGTGAGTGAGAGATGTTGTTAGTACTTCTGTTTTTCAAGGTGAAGCATCTGGATATGACAGTGAAGCGAGTCACCTAGGAGATTCTTCTGGACTGTCCTCCCAGAGCGAGATCCTTACCACACAGGTATGCAAGCTCATGCACTGAGCATACTGTACTTTCCAGATATGACGAGTAGTATAAAATCTCGGATACTCCTGTGAAGATGATGGAGCCACCATCACTGGAAAGCCATAGATCTACAGGAAGGAGTGCTGTTAGGTTCACATTTTTAACCTATCTAGAAATGCTGAGCTGTTTTAATACTGATAGTTATCAGATTTTTGCATTAGCAACACATTCTACTAGTGGCTGTTCACTATAAAGCATTAAGATTTTGATTCTTAATTTTGGGTGCTGCCTGTAACTTCCTTTCTGTACTTGTGCTTCCTACACCAAAGGTTTGCATTGGTAGGAATTGCTATCAGATTTATGGTAAAGACTTAATTGCAACCCTACTGTTGTCTGATTCCAGCTGTCTGTGGGGAAAGAGGAACAGGATTGCTAGGGCAATTAATTAGAAGCACAAAGTCTTTGCCTTCTCAATCACTGATTCCAGAGCATGTTGAAAGTGTGACCTGGGTCATACATATTGGCTGATTGACCTCAGTCCAGTTTCTAGTGGACAAGTCTCCCCACAGAATTCCCCTTGGCCTCTTGACACACCCTGTTGGCTGTCTCAGCAGAGAATCCAAAGAAGAATAAACTCCACCTTCCTGTTGTGTGGCTAGCTCTTCCATGCTCAAAAAGTATGCCGCACCATTTCAAGTCATGGTTTTGTAATGGTGTAGCCGAGGTGCCCAACAGACTTTGCCCGGTCCTGGGCAAGGTGGGAGGGCATCTCCAGGCCCCCAGAATTGGCATGGTCCCAGATGGAAGGTGTAGGCTGGTGGTAGCCTCCCCCAACCAGCCCTTAAGCTCCTCCCAGTGCGCGTCACTCAGAACGCTCTGGCCACTGCTGTTGTTGTAGTAGCAGCAGCATCTGTGAATCCCAGGCCTTTTTAAAATCACTGGGCCCCAGGGCAATTGCCCCGTCCTGTCCTTCCTTCCCCCCCAGCCCCCCAATCAGTGGGCCTAGTGTAGCACAACTATGCTATAGGGTTACAGTGGTGTAGCTTCACTGGTGACTTAGGCCTGATCTATATTACACAGTTAGATTGACACAAGCAGCTTACATTAACCTAACTCTGTGTATACACTAAAAATTTGCTCTCACAACGTATCTACCCTCTACACCGACTTATTTATGCCTCTCTGGCGGTGGAGTTTAGATGTAGTTAGATCAACGCCGTTTCAGTGTAGGCTTTGCTTACGTCAGCTGTTACTTTTGGAAGTTGTCCACCAGACGAGGTTTTGCACCGCTGACACAAGAAGCCAAGTGTAGAGACGCACAACCAATGTCATTGCTGTAGTGGCTGTTTGCTGAAATAAGCTAGATCAACTTAATTTTGTAATATAGATATGCCCTGAAAAGCCAAGTGTAGACAAGCCCTAAGAGCTTTGGGCTGTACTTACTGATAGAAGACTTGTTCTTGATTTCATTTCTACGTGGTCAGTGATACAGTAGCTAGAAAGTTCCACATGGTGGCAGTGGTGGAACTGGCAAAGTAATATCCACTGTGATAGAAACCACCTCTGTCAAGCTTGGAAAATGATTTGTTTATAAAAGCATCCTCTGAAGCCATGTATTCTGTGCAATGTGAAAAGGTAAATGGCATGTTTTTAGTAGAGGGCATAGCTGTTTCAAGGATCAGAGACCGCATTAAGAAGGGCAGAGATGAAATTTTTTCCTATTTGAAAACAGCTGTTGGAATCCTGAATTCTAGTGGAGAGTGAACATAAATTTATACAGAGCAAACATACATTTATACAGAGCCTCTTTGTACTACCACTTTCTAAATAAAGTGGCCTGTTAACTCTTTGTGTACTAGGAATTCATGTAATAGGAAATGCTGAATAAATAAATACATTTTGGACCAATTCAAAAGGCATGCCAGGGCCACTTTGATAGACATGTGTTGTCTTAGGGTATTCAACAGGTTAAGATGACTGGAAGGAAAAAGTAGTAATTTATCATTGAAATTGTGTAAATCATGCTGTAGGAGCCAACTCCTGTTTTCGCTCCTCACAATGAGGCTCGGATAGCTTGGAGCAGTGTTTCTCAACCAGTGGTACGAGTACCCTCGGTGTACTCGAGAGTTCTGGGGGGGTATGTCAACACAACTGAAATTTGGAGAAAACTGAATTTTTGTTTTAAGTTGCTTTGTTGTTTTTGTACTTTTTGCATCCAAAAATTTAATTGCCCACCCAGCTACGATTAAGTTGTTGAAACAAAAGTGTTGCAATGGTAGAAAAAAAATGGTGTCTGAAAACTATCAGTACAGGAGGTACTTATTTATTTTAAAGGGGTACTTATTTAAAAAAAAAAAAAAAGTTGAGAGACTCTAAGCCAGTATCTATTTCAAAATGTTTTACACTTGCAAAGTGAATGTATTTTTTTTTTCTTTCTGTCATGATGGGGGGTGGCTTGTTTTTACAATAAAAACTCTCAGTAATTTCCCAAGCACCCCATATGTAAATTAATTAGATTCAGTGTGTGGACTCAGAATAGTTCTGCTGTAGTTCCGTTCACAAATATTTGTTGCAAAAATTACTTTTTACTGTTTAACAATTAAGCTGACTAACACAATTTAGTTTTTTTTTTTTCTATTGCAGCAGCAGGATGCCATGCAAAACAACTTAAAAAAACTTCAACAGGAAATGGCTGTGCTTGAGGCTGTGCTGGAAGAGCATGGTAGCCAGGGTTTTGAATTCCCACCCGCATCCAGTGAACTGCCTCCTTCCAGAGTGGAAGGAACACTCACAGTGGGACAGATGAGGCCAGCTAGAGGTAACAGAACAACAATGAAAATTATTTAACTTTTATTCCAAACAACTCACTGAGAATCTAATGATGATTTTTTTCCTCCAAGAGCTGAGGGGTTGTGTTAAACTGACTTAATCTGGGTATAGTTTTGCTTCAATTAGGTTATTCAGTGAAATGCACAGAATATAGTAATGGCATTTTTGTATTTATATGATTTAAATGGTAAAATGTATAAGCTACAAAATACATATTTCTTCAAAAAGAAGATAGGTAGGCCTCATGCTTATCAAAACCGATCCGTGCTGCTTATTTTGTGGACATTCATTCCAGTCTGACTCTTTGGTCCCCTGGATGGATGGGGGCTGTGAGAGCTGCTGAATCCCCAAGGGGCTCCACCTTATGTCACTGAAGTAGTAATTGTCCTTTGGCAAAACCTAATGGAGTTGATTTCGGTATCTTTTGGCTGCAGGAGATGATGCAGGACAGGGCCATATTGCTGACCGACAGAGAGGGAGGAAGAGGATGTTTTCTTGTGGAGTGTAAATTCTCTGGACAGGATGTAAGCGGAGTTCCTGTTTGGGGGCTGCCTAGATGAGCACAGACTCTGAGAAGTATTTAAATTAGCACAGGAAACTTACTGTAGGAATAATATGCCGAGGATCGGGTGAGGCTCGTCGCATGTGTGTGCACTAAGGAAAGGGCTTCATTTAGGCCTTTAAATATGACATTTCAAAGGCTGTGTCTCCACTGGAAAGGTTCGGCGACCAAAGTGTTGTCAACATGCACAAGCCATTGGACCTGTTTTTCTACCACCCATTGTTGATATTTCATGACCACATTGTTAGCACCTTGTCGCCAGAAGGAGCGAAGCAATGTGGGGATGCATCCCACAGTGCCTGGCGTCCCTTTCAGTTGCTAAGTACTGTGGGAATACGCAACATAGTGCTATGCATTTTGGGAATGGGAAAAACATCCCGTCAGCCACCTGGGCTTCTGGCTTAGTCACGCCATTTAAATGATAGCCCTTACTGCGAACTCCAGCATCTCTTGTGGGGAAATTACGGATCCCACAATTCTCTCCCATGTTGTGTTCAATGTGCTTAGGACATTGCACGTTGCTGCAGAGCTCCTCATACAGTTAATAGCAGAGGATGAAGCATGTGAGTGACAGGGACAGCACCAAATTCGCATTGCATTGGGCTTGTGGTGCATCTACACCACACCATTATTTGAGGTAACAAGTGTTATTTTGAAATAATAATGCAAGCATCTACACAGCCATTCGTTATTTCAAAATAATGGACGGTTTATTCCGAAATCTGTAAACCTCATTCTACACGGAATAACGCCTATTCTGAAATAGCTATTTCAAAATAAGGCATGTGTAGGTGCTCCGCTGCTGCTATTTCAAAATAGATCCACATCAGGGCCATTCTAAGTTATTCCTCCCCAGTGCCTCCTGGGGCTCTAAATCGAGATAGCACGTCTACGTTAGGGAAGCCTCGGACTCATTTTGAAGCTTCCCTGCAGTGTAGACGTGCTATTTCGAAATAAGCATGCAATGTAGATGTACCCTCACAGATCAGCTGTGCACAGTAGAGAGGCGCTTTTGGGCTAGGGAAACGAGCACTGAGTGGTGGGATTGCATTGTCCTGCAGGTGTGGGGTGAAGATCAGTGGGTTCAGAACTTTCAGATGCGTAAATCAGCCTTCTAGGAGCTGTGTGCTGAGCTGGCCCCTGAACTGCAGCGCAAGGACCCCTGAATGAGAGCTGCTTTCTTGGGAGTTGCCAGCTTCCACACAGTAATGACCACATGCTTCTCTACCGATTGCTACCGTCCAGTTGCAAATCAGTTTGCAGTGGAGAATTCTACCATCGGGGCAGCACTTACGCAAGTGTGCTGGGTAATACATCACATTTTGGTGCCTAGGACTGTGACTCTGGGAAATGTGGATGCCAGTGGCTGGCTTTGCTGACCCTGCGCTTTCCAAACTGTGGTGGGGCAATCGATGGCGTACACAGTCCCATTCGAGTGCCACCCCACCTTTCCCCAAAGTACATCAATTGGAAGGGGCACTTCTCCATGGTACTTCAGGTGCTCGTGGATCACCATGGGCATTTCACATACATAAATGCGGAGTGGTCTGAAAAGGTGCATGATGATGCACACATCCAGGGCCAGTCCTAACCAATTGGCGGCCCCAGGCGACTGTCCGGTTTGCCCGTAGGATTGCCAGATGGTTTAAAAAAAAAATACCGGAAAAAAATGTGACAAGCACCCAAAAAAAAAAAAAAAAAAACCCCTGGGGAAAATTTGTCGAGCCAAAAAAGAAAAAGGTCAGGGAGTAATTCGGGGGGTGGATTCAGGAGGTCCGGCTGAAATGCAGTCGCAGCCCACCCATAAGAGTGGCTCTGTCGGCAGCCCCTTGAAAATGGCAGCCCTGGGTGCCCGCCCGGCTCGCCCACTCCTAAGACTGGCTCCGCATACGTCTTCAGGAACAGCTTACTGAACAGGCCTCTATGTACTGGGACTTTCTTTCCAGACCAGAAAATTACAGTGGGAGATGTGGAAATGCCCAGGGCTCGACAAATCCGCTTATCTACTCACCCGTGGAGAGTAGATTTCAGCTGGTCGCCACGTTCACCGGCGGTTCGTGCATGCGCAGTGCAGGTCTCACGAATGCACGGTGCGGGGCTGGCGAGTGGTTTTCACTGTAGTTTGTCGAGCCCTGGAAATGCCCATAGTGATCCTAGGGGATGCAGCTTACCTTTTACAGCCCTGGCTCACGAAGCCTTTCTTGGGGCTCTTGGACAGCAGTAAGGAGGGATTCAACACTAGGCTAAGTCAGTGCCGCATGGTTGTTGAATGTGCCTTTGGCAGATTGAAAGCAAGATGGAGATGTCTCCCTGGCAGGCTGGACCTTTTCGAGGATCATATCCCCTAGGTGGTGACTGCATGCTGGTGCTTACATAATTTGTGAGAGTAAGGGTGAAGCTTTGGCTGTGGGTGGAAGAAGACACAGCACCTGGACACACAGTTTGAACAGCCAGACACTCGTGCTGTCAGAGGAGCCCAGAGAGTGGCCATCAGTATCAGGGAGGCTCTGAGAAACCACTTTGACAATGAAGGATGCTGACATTTCTGTGAGTTGGGGTTGCTTCTCTGCCTCATTCGACTGCTCCTCCTGAGCAAGGCATTACTATGAAACCCAAGAGATATTTCAGGCTTCCAAATGGGTCAGAGCGATTGGTGCTGGAATTTACATTGTTAGGTTTCTGCTTGTGTTTTAGGGGTTCTTCTCACAGTGCAAGGGACTCCATCATCTAGGACTAACATTTCTGATACTTGTTCTTCTTATTTTTATAACCAGTTCCACCTTAAATACTACAATGAAAGAGAAAATATTTCTGTTTGCACTGTGTGTTGGGATAGAACTCTGAGAAAAGTCAGTCCATGGACAGTTTCATTTCCTAGTTTCATACTCCAGGGTGAAGTCACTGTACAAACATATGGTTCTGCATGCCTGTGGGCAGTGTGCTTGCCTCCAACAGGGTGGGCATATAATTCTTCCCTGAGTACCATGATCTGTGGAACTGGAGTCAGATGATGCATGCTTCTTGGAAGGGCTACTATTGAGGGTACAACAAGGAAATGGGAGCCTCCCAGAGTTATGCTTTGTCTACTGTCTTTTGGCGACAAAACAGTGAGAGCATTTACACTACAATGGGACTTTTGGGGAAAGCACCCAGTTTTGGCAACAAAAAACTTCCACCCCTGCAAAGACACTTGTCTTTTCGCCTCCCTTTATTGTCAACAAAGAGCCAGCATGGACCCAGCCGTTTGTTTTGGCAAGAGGACTGGCTTCCAACAGTATCTCACAATGCCTGCCCTAATGGCTCTGCTCAATGTTTTGTGATCTCTGTTGCCCTGCAGGCAAGTGCCCTTCCCCTTTCAAAGCCCTGGGAAATAGCTGACAGCCGAGTAAGCTGCTCCGTTTGGGGAACAAACAAAAAACAAATCTTTGGAGTGTTCCTGTTCTGCTGCTGGAGAGAGGCATCTGTGTTGTTTTGACATTCCTCAACTGGAGAGCTCACAGAGCTACGAGGAATCCCAAGAAGCACAGGGATCAGCTCTGCCTTCCCACAACACTTCCCTGGGGGATGCTTACCCACAATGCTTTGCTCCAATCTGTTGACAGGGGAGCTAGCAATGTGGCCATGAAATGTCGACAGTGGGAGGCAGAAAAACAGTTTGACTACTTTTCATTTTTGAAGACTATTGCACGTCAACAGCACTTTTTGTCGCCAAACCTACCCAACATAGACTTGCCTTAGGCTGCAAGCAACTCTAATCTGTGGCCAGAGCGAGCCACTGGATTTAATAAAGTTCCTTTTGTTCAACATAACCTGCATTCAGGTTCACTTGTGAATGAAATATCCTGGAGTTTTCCATAAAGCAGACGGGAGACTGCAGGGGCTAAGATAAAGCCAAAGAGTTCAAAGACCAAGAGGAAGTTGGGTCAGGCAAACATCCCAGGGCTCAGGCAGGGCAGCAGGTCACACAAATGTCGGAGAGCAGTACAGTCTGCATAAAATTTAAAAAGATACAAACGACAAGGAAAAAGGCTATATTGCTTAAAGACTCCCTTTTGGAAACATGAGGTTGACAAATGTCAAGAAGTGAAAGGGCTTGTCATATGGTGCTGTGGTTCAGGCGACCGGGGTACACACTAAAGGACTGTGCTGAAGCTGCCGCCTCTGGCTGGTGCAAACAAGGTGATGAGTTCACGTTAACCTAGTTCCGTTTGAAATGACGATGATCGTGATGGAAAATGAAAATTCCAATTGCAAGTGTGCCTGGAACATAATGGCTTTTTAATTACTGTTCATAATCTTTCCTTTTTCCATTTGAACAGTATATTCAGCTGCTGTGAGCAGTCCTCTTATGTCTTGAGTTAAAGTTCTTTATCGAGTAATATTCTGTACTTTAGGAATATAACTGATGTGATTAAACACCTCCTGTGTGTTTTAACTGAACAGAGTGTTGACACTGCTGAGTCTAATTCAATATGAGAAATATATTATACCTGATGGAGCTAACTTTTGAAGGAGTGTTTGTGTGACATTTCCAAATCCAATAAGCCAAATTCATAAGATAACTATAAATACTGTGTTTGAGGATTAAGTCAGGAAATCAATTATTAGTTTCCTTGAGGCTAGAAAGTGACTTAAAACAGTTTAATTAGTACAAACCTTGTTTACATTGTCATGCTAGAATATGGATTTCAGGCTCTCAGAAAAGCTTAAAACTGATTACAGTTATTGATGTTTGTTAAAAGTTACAAGCATCTCCCAGCTCTTAAGTATTCACCTTTCTAAAACATTTACTGGTGAGCAGATATATGTTAATGTATTTTTGAGGCTTTATAAATAGAAACTGTATAAAATAGCAGAATTTTGCTTTGGGTTTATTTAATGTTTCTACTTTTTTCCCTGTTGTTTGATAATTAGTTCTATCTAATGCATCAGTTGACATCTTGTTTTTGTAAATGAGTGAATATATGAAGCTTGCTATGTTTCAAACGGGTTAGTATTTTATACACATTTTGATTTGGGGACTTTGGGATTTTACAGTTTGTAAGTTCTAACTATTATTCTTTCACAAAGATCAGAAATTAGTATGGCTATAAATTATAATTATATTATAATTTTGCAGAATGCTGTAAATTGCATACAAATTAATCTCATTTCACCATTATTGACAGCAAAATGTGCCACTGGTACTGTAGTTTGCTCAAACCATACATCATTCTTATGTATCCATATGTCCTCAGTCTAAAAAATTGTTCTTTTTCGATCATTCTGTTAGTGGCAAAGTTGCATATATCTGTTGCTTTACTTAATATTTTCTGTTTTCTAGAATATTTTTCCTTTTAAAACAAATCTGATTTATGTCAAGGTTGCTGCTTTAAAGAAATAATTCTTACCCTAAGAATGGAGTTGAAAACACTAGTGTGGTCTTTTCTCTTGAATTTTTTGTAAATATCGTTTTTCTTTTGAAGGAGCAACAGAAGTAAATCTTGAAAACCATAAAATCAGCAGTTCAAAGGGACTTTCAGCTGATGGGTTCCATGTAATGCCGAATAACCATTCCAACACAAAAAACAAAGAACTAGAAGAAGAAGAAAGGTATGTGCTTTTTGTTTGGTATGGATGGCCTTCTACAAACAGTTAGCCTCTTGAAGCAGAAGAGCTGTATTTTGTTAGTATTGCTTTGCAATTCCATCTCTAGCTAAAATAATCTGGTTTTTATTTTTTTAAAAGATGTTATGTAGCTTGTTCTGTCATCTCTGATTAATGACAAATATAGTTATATAAACTATTTTGGTGATGCAGTATTAACCTTCTTGCATGTGTATTAGGAAACCAGAATTTGGAGCAGCTTTTCTTTCTGTCATTTGGATAGAGAAGTAGGAGCTGCTTCTGTCTTGGCTGTGTATAGACCAATGGGACCTAGGCCTTCAGTCTATCATTTCAAGCAACAGGGATAAAATCCTGTCCCCACTTAAATCAATGGTTGACTTCATAGGCAACAGGATTTAAATACAGATGGACTATTCCACAGTAGCATGATTAGTTTACAAATTATCCGTATTATATTGTGCCCTGAAGTTATTTATGGCTAGTGCCTTTGATTAGTAGAAAGCGAAGATGTTGACTTGCATTTTAAAATGAAGACTGAGTGGACTATGGAGGAAATGCTGCACAAATAATTGAAGGGCATAAACATCACAGAAGCAGAAGAGTTCAGGTTGATCGGAGGAAACTTAATTACAAGCAACAGAACCAAATTGAGCAAAGGGAAAAGCTTCAGGCTAAATATCATGGAAACTTGGCCCCGCAGTGAGATTTGCTAGACTGGAATAACAAAGCCCCATCCCTAGATTCTTTTAAAATTTGACTATACAAAATACTAGAAAGCAAATTGTAGGGAGCAAGTTTTCATTTTGGAGATGGTTAATAGCTTTTATCAGCACTAATTACTGTGATGTGTGGTCAGAATATTAGAGCTAAAATTACTGGCAGATAGTCTATCTTTGTAATAAGATATAAGCATAGGGAAGACAAACCTTTGCTATGTAACTCAATGCAGGAAGATAGTTTAGTTCAGTGTTTCTTAAACTGTGTTCCACGGCACACTGGTGTGCTGTGGAGAACAGAATTCAAAATGGCCACCCTTAAAGAGGTAGACAACCTTTTTTTCCTCAATAACTCCCCCCCTCCCCCCCCCCAACAAAAAATCCTTGGTGTTTCTCATTTTAAAAAAAATTGTTTGTTTGTTTGTTCCTTGGTCTTAAAAAGTTTAAGAAACACTGGTTTAGTTTGATAGATATGTTTATTTATCCAGTTCCCCTTGTTGAATTACTTTTCTGTGGTTGATTGCATACATTTAAGAAACACACACACACGTTGCATATGTCAAAAACAGTTAGGAGACTAAATAGAAACTTGAGGTATTGGAGGACATAGAGGAGAAAAAATAAAATTGGTCCTGAGGAATCAGTGAAGATTTCTGGTTTTTAAGGGAGACCCAGGTTCTAGCAACGTTTCTGGAACCTAGATACATGGAAGAGAGACCAAAACTAAATTTTTTCATAAGGCTGGATAGTGTGAAACGCGACTAATATGTTGTTATGCTATTAGCATTTGTTCTTCGGGGTTGGTTAGTTTGAGAAAATGTACATGACAGTTTGACATGTCAACATGCAATTTTTAAAATATTTTAATCAATTTAAATTCAACAGTCCTTTCATACCAGTTCTATTACTAATCATTCTCCGACACTTAATTCTGCTGTTGCTAACTAATGTCTCTAATAGCAAAGATGATACATTGTCCGCATTTTTTTTTCCTAGTTTGAGGTCATCGGATTTATTGCTTTCCCCTCCTAAAGCCCATCAATTAAAAAAGACCGCTCTGGAGCAAGGCCACAGGAAAGCCAAAACTCACTCGCAGGAGGGAACATTTCAGCAGGTTTATAAGGCAGGGCTGCTGGAACGAGAGGCAGTGAAACAATATAATCCTGATAGAACTGAACCAGGTAATACTTAGTACTGATCAAACTCAACACATTCATTTCAGCTTCTACCTGTACCCCAGTCATTGGGCTGCTTTATATATCAATCATTGGAGAGATTTGTAAAGAATGTGTGTTTAAATCAACTATATAGTTTTTAATTGCCAATCTGGGCACTTTTAGTCTATTGAAACTTTGATAATTCCTTATAAGATCCCATGCTCTGAAAAGGTGTAGTTTGGGAGGGGGTAGTATTCTGATACAGTAATTAATGTTCATGTTTTCGTCCCAAATGCAGAGTATTCTCAGGAAGTGCTGATTGTATCCTGAAAGATTTCACAGGCATTTGAGCACCTTAGCTTTAGATCAAGAACAACTATGATTTCAAGGTCAAGGTGAAGTTGTAAATAACTAAGCAGAGAAAAAACAACTGTCGCCTATACATTTAAAATATGGAGCAACATCCTCCAACATGGCTGCAAAGAGAAACTGTGATTGAAGACTAGAAATGTTTTACTGCCTGACTCCTCTTTTCCTTCAGAAAATGCAGCTGAGCAGGAATTTGGAACAAAGCTAAACAGTGCAGCTGGAAATGAGAGCAGGACTCCAAACAGCTCTCCCTTGAAATGTTTTGGAAGGCTTACCCACTGTCAAACTGCAGAATCCACACATCGTTCGGCTGCATCTTGGAATGTTAATAACGGGAAGAGCACTCAGGGATGTAAGCAGGAGAGAAGCGCATTTTCCTCGCCACCTGCTTTGCGCCCTGCAGCTGGAAAAGAAAATGCCAAAAGCCCAGTTGTGACCTGTGGGAGACAAATGTCAATTGTGGCCTCAGGTCTGAACCAGAGTGAGCTTGTAAGTGTATTTCACCATCTTTGTCAGTTCCTGACTAACATGCATGTAGCTGACCCTTGTAATCCTAAATACAATTTTAACCTCTCCCTAAGAGAGCCACGTGCAACAAAACTTTGACATAAATTACCCATTAATAATACCAGGGTATTTAAAATGAGATACTGCCTTGTTTGCTAGTACTGATAAATATGCTGGTTTGTATGCAAGGAAGCAGTTCGGTAAGGTTCAGAGTTTCTAAATGGATTGGAAAGCCATTCACATCAGGAGGAAGAAGGCTTATTGTTCCAAATTAAAGGAGACTCTCACCTCAAAGAGCATAATTTTTTTATATACATTTTATTAGATGCCTTGCAGATTTTTAGAGGCTGATAGCAGTGGCTAGAGCCAGGTTTGGTACAGACAAGTGCAGCACCAATGTTCCACAACACACACTGCCAATGCAACTGCAACTTGACTTGCCAGTCCTAGGGCTGCTACTTCTACTGCTCAGAGCTCTTTCAAATACTTGCTCTGATTTGCAGAATCCCTTCCTATTTTTATAGATCCCTTTGACCCCCATTCAGGAAAGCACATACATATGTGTAGAACTCTTGTTGATTTCAGTGGGACTTACATGCTTAACTTTTAAGTATGCACTTATTTCAGTGCTGTCCTGAAGAGGATTGATTTCCTTAATTAGTGTCTTAACCTCTTGTGCAAGGATCCTGTTAAACTGCAAAGGTGCAAACTCATGCGAGAAATTACAATATGATTTTCAAATTCTAAGTTCTAGTGTAACATCGCATTCAGAAGAATTTGCGTGGTCTTCAAATGGATTCATATTGTGGTGTATTCTTAAATCAACTTACGCAGCAGTGCTTCTCCAACTGTGGTGTAAGCAATTGGATTGACTTTCTGAACCAGTCATCACTAGTATAAAATCCTATCTCAGCTGTCTGTGCAACTTCTGCCCAAAATTGTGGTGATGTGACATGGCATGCTGTGCCCACAGTAGCTCCCTCCAGAGTTTAAATGTCTTGCAGGGTCTATTCACTAGACTAGAGACTCAATAAACTGCAGCCTCCCCATGATTTGCACTTGATACTCAATGGTCTGATGGTGAAAGCTTTCCTTGTAGTCACACAGTGCTTTCAGCTAGTGTATCTGAGGCCACTTACTTAAAATTGTTTATTATATTTAGTCAGTGCTCACTCCAGCTGCTACCCAGACATCAGATCTATTGTATTGGTAATTGCAGAGAATTCAGTTTGGTCTAATAAAGCCAAGTTTATTAGCTGCACTGGCAATAGTTAGTTTCTAAGCTGCTTATTGAATCACTAATGGCTAGAGTAGATCCTAGCTGTAGCGAGCGAGGGAGAAACATTTGGTGCTATTTGGATTTGTTGAAATGTGCTAAATTTATTATAAAAGCTGCTGACTATTGTATTATGCATGAATAGTTCTGAAACTTTCATTAAGTTGCCGGTGACTGCTTTAATCGAACTCTGCTCCATTGTGAGGATGTCAGCAATTAATTCTAAAGTGCTAATGATCCTGGTCGAGGGCAGTGGTATGGGGACGTCCTTGCAGCCTGGCTTTCTCTCAGTCACGTAGACGACTGGGTGAAGCCACATGAGAGAAATTACTTCAATTACAAAGTTTGTACAATATAAAAATGCAAATTTTGGTGGCATTTGTTGATAAATAGTGGCTTTTGATAAAGAAGGTTATTTACCAGCCCATAGATTCCAGTTATGATGTGGCAGGAGTAACCAATCTGAGCAATTTCTTTTACTACATTAGTACTGATTTTATTTTGTTTAATAGATAACTGGAAAACCCTAGACTTCTACAACAACCAATATGCTAGTAAAAATCCTTCTTTGTAAGTAGGTTGAAACAGATGTTTATATCACTCAGCTTTCACACTATCTTGGCTTTTAATGTTTTGTTGCCATCAGAAGTTGCATATTGGCTTAATGCCTCAGACAACTACAGCACATGTTTCCATTTCACTTGGCTCATAAATTACTGATTGATCTGAATTTTAGTATGTAGAGTATTGCTTTACTTGAGTCTACGTGAGCCAGTCAAATAATTTCTGTTATTAAAGGCAAAATGAACGTCATTTTTGAAGTAATGGTTGTATCTATGTGCCTATTGGTGTAGAGGATTGCCATTTGTTTCAGTGTTTCTCCACTGTCTGTTGTACTTACAACTTCTATTGACATATATTTAATTTCTCAGCTATATGAGAAAGCTAATCTTGTAATATGGTAACTTCTGTTCAGAGCCAGAGATGTCTAATGTTTGGATTAAATCAATTTTTTTCTAATTCATTATTTATTTGCTTTCAGTTACTGGTGCAGAAGTTTGCCAGGAGAACCCAGAGCACTTTATCTAATCAAATTACTGAAGGAACAACCCATGTCATAATTAAAACAGGTGTGTTGGAAGCTCGGCGAATAAACCAGATATTTAATGCCACATAAAACACTAAAAACAGACTAAACAAAGAGTACATGGAGCATGATGAGTCATTCAGCTTGACTGTCTGAAGACGTTTGATTTGGATGTGGGGTTTATAATGTACTGCTCTTTTATTCCATATCAGAATTTGTGTGATCTTTCCTGAGTCTAAGCTAAAATTTGACCCATCTGTCTTTTATTCCATTTCATGGAGTCCAGATGAGAAGTTTGGTTTGGGTTGCTTGTTTATATGCTATCATTGACATGGTTATAACTAGAATTTGAAATTGCCATATCCTTAAGATGAGTGATTTGATGTCATGTCTGTAGGCAGGGGCGGCCGGTGAGCCTAGGCAGACTAGGTGGTCACCTAAGGTGCCGCCGGCCCAGGGCGCCCGATGATGACGTCATGGGGTGCCCGGGTGCCCGATGATGATGTCACGGCGATTGACGGCCGTGCAGGCGGGGGCGCTGATCGTGCCTTCTGTCTGGGGCGCCAGCTGCCGCAGCCGGCCTTAGACCACTTCTGTCTGTAGGTTTAAGAAGGCAGCAGCACACTGACTTTAGATAATTTACAACCAACCAAAGAGAGAGCCAGACATTTCCTTCCTATAAATACTTAAATCCTGGAGAAAACCACATCACTTGTGCTTTTTTAAAAAAAAAAAAAAAAAAAAAAAGCCACTTAAACTCTTTCTCAAAAATAATAATTTGTTGTAATTGAAAACAAACCAAAATAGATTTGTATTTGGCTTTCTAATTGTAGCTGAGAAAACGAATGGAGCTGTACTTCTATTGGAACAAAGTTACAGCGTGACAAATTCAGGCATACTTTTCAGTGTCCATTAGCTTCAGAAAGTCAAAGACATCTAACTTTTAGGTACTGGATAATATTTTTTAAAAATTATTCCAATACCGGTGGCCTGTGCCTTTCCAACATCTCTGAGGCTCAATTTAATAGGAAATCTGGACTGGAGGGTGGGAATGTACAGAAACTCTCCACTGAGGCCACATCTATACTTATCCACAGGTCGGCGCTCCAGAGGTCAATCTTCTGGCATTCGATTTAGTGAGTATAGTAAGGACCCGCTAAATTGAACGCTGAAGGCACTCCCATCAACGTGGCACTCCTGCTTCTTTGCAAGGAGCAAGAGAAGTTGACAGATTTCTACCACCAACTTCCCACTGTGGGAACAGTGCCAAAGTTCAAATCAAGGCACACAATTAATGTAGCTGGAGTTGCATATCTTAATTCAAATGTATCCCTTAGTATAGACCTGGCCTGAAAACCATACTAGGCTTCTCCCTTTCAGGAGACCCAGGAAGGGGCAGCATTAGGACATTGGTACTTTGAACCTTCTTTGTGAGTGCCCTTGTCAACACTATCATTGGGCAGTATGTGGTGGTGGTGGGTTTTTTTTTCTGGTGGCCTATCACTTGAAATACAAATCAACTTTCAAAGTTCCTTAATGTTAGTGAGATGGCAAAACTGAGAGTGATCCCAGTATATTTCTCCTTAATCTGCAGATACTGAGCTAGTGTGTGAGCGGACGCTGAAGTACTTTCTGGGCATTGCAGGAAGAAAATGGATAGTTAGCTATGAATGTAAGTATAATACCCTTTGGATCAACTCCATGTCCTCTCATCTCTGCCCCCTGTTTCTCAATACCACATCCTTTATATTTCATATTTAACACATTTTAGCTTTTGATATTTTTTGAGTTCCACCTGAATATTTAGACATTTAATGATAACGCTTAGCTTTTTTTTTAAATATCTTTTGCTTCATTCAAGTACCAGGGATACATTTGAAACGATTTTTCCCAAAGAAATACTTTCTCTTCATAACTTAAATAAAATGCATTGCGGCTCCTAAAAATGTATCACTTAATGCAAAGTTCCTTTTATTTAAAAAGGAAGATTAGACTAAAAATCTATAGTATACTAGGAGCACTTTTAGGCACTATATATATTTTTTTTAATTGTTCAAATACCGAATAATTTGTTTTCCTTATCAGTACAAATTGCGTTGAATTTGAGGTGGCAGCCAATTCGTCTGTAAGGGCTAATTAGAGCATCTTGTCTGATTTAATGTAATCTGTTCTTCTCTGCTCTGTTTGTTTAGGGGTTGTTCAGTCTTTTAAGGAAGGAAGGATACTTGATGAGGTGGGTCTTGATGTCTTAAGAGTGAAATGCCAAATAATGTCTGTTGCACGAGCATCCAGATACTATGGAAATGAGCATATTAGTCATTATCCTAGGCTGTACCAAGAAACTTCACTGAAACCCACAGTTGTGCAGGATGCAGGTATTCCATGCTGCAGAACAAAGAGCCACCTCTGTGATATTTCCTTGACATTTGGTCTAGAAACTGTTCCAAAGGTAAAATATGACTGATGTTGGAAAGTGCAGGGTTGAATGTACACGTTTGCTGTGTATATGAAGGAATAATGTTGGAACACAACCATGTCCAATCTCTTGCACCTCATTAGCTGATCTATAGCCAACTCCTAAATTCCCATTGGAGCATTTTCTAAATTTCTAGTGCAGAGAACTGTCTGAGACTAGAAGGTAGATTAGGTGGCATTTGCCTCTCTTTATCTATAGTGCTCAGATTCTCTGCTTCAGGCACAGATTTTTGCCGAATCTTGCTTGAGGAACATAATAGCTGTACTGAATCAGACTGATGGTGCATCTAGCCCGGTATCCTGTCTTTTGACCAAGACCAGTCCCAGATGCTGCACAGGGAATGAGTTAACAAATGATCCCTCCTATCTTCAGAGCATCACTAAACCTTCCACTGCCAGGGCAGGGAGCTGATCACTGACCTTCTTGGCTAATAGCTATTTATGGGCCTGTCCTCCAAGAATATACCTAATTCTGTTTTTAAACTCGGTGATACTTTAGGGCTTTCACAAAATCCAGTGGTCATGAGTTCCACAGGTTGACTACATGTTATGTGAAGAGATAGGCACAAAATTTGATCCAGTGCAAAAGTTCATAATTCTGATAAGTAGATATAAATGGATCTGTTGATGCCACTCCACCCTGAGTTTCTCTGCTCAAAAAACCCGAGGCTAGCATTTTAAGCCAAGGGAGAATCAAAAACTGTACTAATCCCAAAAATATTCTGGGAGAATTCATCATTGTCCAGCCAGGTCTTACCTTGACCTTTATGGAGGCTCCTGATGTTCTGGTCTCTAGCTAATAAAATAGGGCATCTACTGGATATCCTTCAGACTCAATTAATCTTCTCTTTCAAGCATGTGAGAGGGGTTTTCAGGACAGATTCATTTGCCCTCATTATGTAAACCACTATGAAAGTATCAAGTTGGGTGAAAACATGAGGGTTGTTTTTTTTTTTTTTTTAAATTCCCCACCAGTTCTGCATAGAAAGCTATGAAGGAGCTTTCTTAAAGTAGTGAATAATAGACAGTTGATTGAGAGACAGATGCAGCCCTAAGATTATCAAACAAAGGATTGTATTTACTGTTAATCTAAATGGTAAGTGAAGGCTTTGAAATAAAAAAGAGATTTAAAATAAATTAATGTTTTAGAGGTTATGTATTGATACCTCATTTCTACTGAATGAGATTTGCCTCTAGCAACTGATTTTAGCCTGTCAGGATGCTACTCTTCCATTCACTGTGTTGAATGGAATTTGATTAGTTTCTTTTAAGAAACATTTGCTTGATCAAGCTGCAGGGTTCTAGATTCAAAACCTTAGAAGGGGCCACTGTGGTCATCTAGTCTGACCCCCTGTGTAATAGAACTTTTCCCTCAATAGTTCCTAGACAAGGGATCTGAATGTTTAACCCGCAGGGACTGTTCTAGCCCCATGGGGCCCACTGCAGGCCAAGGGTGCTCTAACCTAGCAAGATCAGCTCCTATCAGTGGCAGGCCCAGCCTGGCGGCCAGGGGAACTCCAGCCCAGCTGGAGCAGTCCCCAGCCATGGCAGGGGGTCCACCCACCCACGGCAGATGTAGGGGACTGTTCCAGCTCAGCTGTGCTGGAGTGCCCCATCCCCGCCTGTTCCTGTTCAATCGGTCAACTAATTAAATGGGATTTTACATCCCTATCTTAAGCCACATCTTTTGGAAAAATATCTTAATTTTCAAATTGCCAGCGATGGAGAATCTACCATGGTCCTTGGTGAATTTTTCCAGTGCTTAATTACTCTCCCCTGTTATAAATGTACACCTGACTTGAGCTTCCAGTCCCTGGATTGTGTTGTATCTTTCTCTGCTAGATTGAAGAGTGCATAATTAAATATTTGTTCCCCAAATATTTACTTATTCTTGTTATCGTCTTGTCCTTTAACCTTTTCTTTGTTACGTAAAATAACCCCTGTACAAAAGATTCCTCTGCAATCATGAGATGCATAAACATTAGCTCTTTTGGCCACAGTGTCACACTAGGAGATCAATGTTCAATCGATGATCTACTGCAAGCCCCAATCTTTTTCAGAGTCACTGCTTCCCAGGGTATAAAGTCTCTCGTCCTGTGACCTGTCGTCTTCGTTATTTACCACACACCCAATTTTGGTGTCATCTGCAAACTTCGTCAGTGATGATTTTGTTTTTTCTTTCAGGTCTTTGATTAAAAAACGTTAAATAGTATAGAGGCCACTAACAGATCCCTGTGAGCCTCGACCGGAAACGCACCTGCTCAGTGATAATTTCCATTTACAGTAAAATGTTGAGATTGATCAGTTAGCCAGCATTTAATCCATTTAGTGTGTCTTATTAACTTTATTTCATTCAGTTTTTTAATCATAATGTTGTGCAGTACCAAGTCAAACATATTCTTTAATTTTACCTTTATCAACAAGTTTTATAATCGCGTGAAAATCAGGTTAGTTTGACTGGTTCTAGTTTCCATAAACTCAAGGTAGTTTGCATCAATTACATTATCTTGCTTTCATTCTTTGTTAATTGAGTCAGGATTGATCAGTCCTAGGATTGATGTCAAGTGACATGCCTATAATGACCCAGGTCATGTCGTTTACCCTTTTTAAATATCGGTACATTAGCTGTCTTCTAGTTTTCTGGAACTTCCCTAGTGTTCCAAAAATTATTGAAAATCAACACTGATGGTTCAGTAAGCTCTTCTGTCAGCTCTTTTTAAAAATTCTTTCAATCAAGTTATCTGGACTTGCTGATTTAAAAATATTTATCTTTGGTTCTTTCCGTTTCTATCTCTGGAGGATGTTAGTGGGATGGAAATTATGTTATCACCATATAGGGAGACTATATCATTTGTTTCCCCCCCCCCCCCCCAGATATAGAACAGAAATATTTATTGAACACATCTGCTTTTTCGCATTATCATTGATAATTTTACTATTTTCGTCTAGGAATGGTCAAACGCTATTGTCAGTATTCTTTATGTTCCTAATGCATTATAAAAATTCCTTCTAATTGTCCTTAATTCTGCTGGCCATAGATTTATCGTTGTAGTCCTCTGCTTCTCTTATCGGTTTTGTACAATTTCTAACTTTAGACAACTGAAGAATTTCTTCCCTACTAGTGCTAAAAGCCTGGGTAGTAAACAAAAGGAGCTGAATTGCTCGGTTTTAGCATAAATTCAATCTAATTGGAATCTGGTAGGATGAGTCTCACAATGGGAATGTTGAAATCAGTGGTGGCTAACCTATTTAGGAAGGACTGAATGGGGGGAAAGGGAGGAGGAATGGCATTCTATGCCAAAATTAGCATTACTGATTACCGAGTTACTACTGATTTTTTTCCAAGTTATCTTGAATGCATATGGATCAATGTCTTAACAGATAAAGGACAATGCATTTTAGTCAGTCTTCTGTGTACATTTGTTGTAAGGTTTCCAGTTTCTGAAATCTGAGAGCCATTTCCTGCCTTGGCCCAAGGGCTCACCATGCCAGCCTTCTCTGTCTCTAACTTCTGATTCTTTTTTATTTTCCAGTATGACTTTGAAGTGAGAGGAGATGTGATCAATGGGAGAAACCACCAAGGCCCTAGGAAAGCTAGACGATCCCAGACTGGAACGGTATAAGAAACCATTCATAGCTGTCAGACATATCCCATTCTACATCAGCTGTCATTTCTGATGCCAGTTGAATAGCGGAAATATTTTTAAATGATCTTTTATCCTCACATGAAATCAAATGTACAGAATAGTACATAAAGGCTGTAGTTGGCTCTGTCTCTGCAGTGCTGCTCCTAGAGATTGCCAGTCATGCAACAGAAATATTCAGATGTTTTTGCATACCAGGGTCAAAATGCATCTTTTATAATACAGGTGTTGGCCAGCTCAAAGGAAGTGATGTCCCACAGAGTACTTTCCTTAGGGAACTATTTGCAATCCTTCTACTTGATTAAAAATCTGTGTTGATAGTTTCTGAAGGGAGATCCTGTCATAAGAACAGCCATACTGAGTCAGATCAAAAGTTTGTCTAGCTCAGTATCCTGTCTGCCAACAGGAATCCCCGAGTGATCTATCCCCGGTTGCCCTTTCCAGCTTCTGGCAGACAGGCTAGGGACACAATTGCTGCCTATCCTGGCTAATAGCTACTGATAGACCTATCCTCCAATCCTTCAACAGCAAGTAGAATGAGTGAGATACAAGACATGTGTTTGCAGGCAGGGTGAATTTTAACTAAAAATATGAGTAGGTGATCCTCCGGGGTCAGGGAAATGAAGACCTGGGGGAAGGAAAAGGTACAACCAATCTACGCTAATTCTCATCTAGAATAAATAGGCAATGTTTCCACTGATCACCTGCTGCTTAACCTCTAAAACTTTCTCTACACTAAACTGTGTTCCAGTGATTTTAGTGCAGGGCTGTTGGGGATTTTTAAAGATAGTTATTTGTATTCTGTGCATAGGGACCTTTTGACTAAACGGCTACAGAAAACAGTTTGCAGAGCGAAGGAACTGTAAAATACTAAATGTCATGCTGTCTTGCTATTGCAGTAGGAACAAAATGGGCTTGTACAAAATCAAATCTCAAAATAATAAAGGTGGTTTATTCTTGGGTTTAGGGCTGTGCTCAAATTGCACTTCAGCTGTTACAAAAAATGCAGCAAATTTGAAATTTTATATCTCATTTATCGAATGTGGGTGTTCAGATGAAAGTCTGCACTTTATTATCATTGTGATCCTGTGCAAATAGTCTGCGACCTTAAATATTGCAGGCATAGTGCATTGCTGTTTCACACCACATTATTTTTGCCCTCAGATGAGACCCCGATCATCTGAGTTTGGGGAAAGCCCTGCCCTTATCCTGGGACCACATGGGTTTCCCCTCAAGCTCTTTTCCATTGACATTTCCCATTGTGGAACCACCCCTCCAGTTGGCTGGGCAAGTGCCCAGTGTTCTCACAAACTGGCATTGATAATATTCTGTGTGTCTGCCGTTAGAAAGGTGGCAGAGCCATCATCTGGAAACACAGCCTGTTGTCTCCACTGGGCTAGAAAATGAGAAGGCAGAATTCTCTCTTGAATTAAGTTCTCCGACATAGGAGAGAAAAAATTCATCCCTGATCGATCTTTTCTCCCTTTAGTTATGTGTGTATGCAATGCTCTTAGCTGGAGACCTTTCTCAGCCTGCTCTCTGGTTAGTGTATTTGATAATATTAATTAAGAAACTGTAAATAGAAGAACAATCTTTAACAAGAAACCAGGCTTCATACAGTGTCCTTCTCCTATTTGTAACAAAATTGTCAAACTCCAGTGTTAAACCTAAAGACAATTCCAGCTTTCTCCATTTTTATAGCATATGGGTTGCTTTGTGGAACAAGTTCAGTGCTGGCACTTCTGGAAAGCAGCAGTAGCTAGAGAAAAAAATAAATGAAGAAAAGCAAGAAGATGTAATATGCATGTTTTGTAAAAAGAATGCACTCTTCAGTCTTTGCCAGCAACATAATTGATTTTTTTTCCCACTCCTATAAGAGCTAAATTAATATTTTTCACTGCTCTGGTAGCTTTCATCCCAGGTTTTCAAAGTTCCATATTTTACAGTGAACAAAGCCTTATACACTGTGAGTGTAGATAAAGATTAGCACCTCTTCAGCTACAACTGAAGTGCTGTAGGATGCTGTATCCCAGTGGTGGGCAACTTGCGGCCCACTGGGGTTCCATGTGCGGCCTGCACACCCCTTCTCTTCTCTCTTCCCCCCCCCCCCCCC
>JANRFK010006689.1:6803716-6820744 GCA_030068395.1 Apalone spinifera
TCTCACACACTGAGGGCCCCGCACTTACTTACTCCTGCCCACCCTCCCAGCACTTTCAGAGCGTGAATCAGGTGATTCATGGTGCTCCGAAAGTGCTGAGAGGCAGGAAAAGTTGGTATCTCCAGAAGCAAGGTAGATCTAACATCATGCTGGAGTTTTGTCAGTACTGGCTTTGGAGGTAAGTGTGCCACATTCTGTTGTTCATAGCGTTTCTGTAGCATCTTGGTTTGGTAGTTGTGCGATGCCCTTAAAATATCGGGATCAGTGTGATGTTCACGTTATGCCACTTCTAAATCTAGTGCATGTTCTTGGATGTGTTTGCTTTGACTTTCTGAGGATAACACTGTGAGGGCTGGGCGTGGCCTGGCAACTGTTCTCTCTCCCAATTAAGAATGGGTCATTGGAACTTGAGAAATCTTTAAGCAGCTACAGTAAGTGTTGCAGCTTTTAATTGAATGATTAAGCATGTAGGTCATGGAGCGAGCATTAACTGCAAAATACAGGTTGAATCTCTCTAGTCCAGCACCCTCAGGACCGGGCCAGTTCTGAACCAGCGAATTTTCTGGACCATAGGAGGTCAGTATTGTCTAACAACATTACCAACACTTCCACTGCTTACTGGGCTCTTAGAAGATATTTTGGGTTAAATTAGAGCTAAATAACAGAACACAGAGAACAACACTGAGAGCCAGGACTAGTGGCTGGAAATAAACTCTGAGACCATGGAAAACTTGGCCACACCCATGATATATGGACATCTGGCTCATTAAAATCATGCCAATCCATGGATGTTGCAGGACCAGAGTGTGCTGCACTGGCGAGGTTCAACCTGTACCTCTCTCCTATAACATAATAAATTCTTTGCATAGGAAAGAAAAAACTTAATTCCTTGTCTGTGGGCCACTGAAGAGAGGGTGGTTGACAGGAATTTCTGTCTCTAAAACAATTTTTGAAATAATTCTAGAAGATTCCAAAAAACTTACTGCAGGCATGATACATTTCTAGCATGCATGGGCAATACAACACAGAATGTCAGTTTTAAATGAACCATTTAGCAGTGAGGACATCCATTGAGATTCAAGCTGTAAGCATAACAAATAAAATAAGGCTGGGATATATTTTCTTAAATATACAGGGTGGGTATAATACATTGGTAAGTGACTTATGCTAAAAGTCAAAAGAACTAACATTTCCCAGAGTTTACCTACATGCTGTTGTATAGGGGATTCCACTGCTTTCATTCTTCAAACAGCTTTGAGAGAGACAGACAGACACCCTTTCCCGTCTTACAGCTTAGTCCCTGCTTGGTGTCCAAACATTTGATTTGTGCACTACAAGGAGACTTTACTGCACCATAGCTGCTTCACAGAGCATAACTTGGGAATCCCAACCCTAGAGGGACCTCTTACATCATTGTAATAGAACAAACTTTTCACTCAATGTCCGTTCTGCCAGGGAACCACATACCCCTTGTTAACACGTGCCTTGTTTTTCAGCTCTTCAAAGACTTTGAGATCTGTTGCTATGGTCCTTTCATCGATATGCACACAGGTGAGGAGCTCTGGATTAAGGGGATGTACTGTCATTTCTAAAAAATATCTGCAATGGCCATTGCAAATTCTCCAGAATTGTTGTTGTTGTTTCTGGCTTTTCATGGCCACCCAATTTTTAGCACTATTTAATCTGCAATTTACAGCATAGCAAAATGAAACGTATGCTAGTTATTTTTTTCCAGATTTATCTCCTTAAGTCCTATGAGGCTGCTTGACTTTGGTTGGGTTTTTTTGTTTTGTTTTTGTGTTGTTTTTTATAAAAGCTTGGAAGCAATTTTTTTTGTTTCAGGAGAGAGCTCCTCATATGATACGCACTCTGTCCGCTGCTGATCTCAGTAGAATTCCAAGACTCTGGTGGTGGCATGCTGCAAAATAGAATAAGATTTGATTTTATGGAACCCGTTGGAGGCATCTCCCCAAAGCACTTGCCCTGTGACTACAGGCCCTAACAAATACTGTGATGGCCTGAAGTGCTCCTTATGGCACAGACATGCGTACCATAACATTACTAATTTGATGGTTTATTTTTCTTTTTTTACTATAAGTCCTATAGAAATGCCTATAAGTAAACTGTATACAAGAGAGAGAACTAGAGCCTGGAGGAAAATACTGCACACTTTAACATGACAGAAAGTAAGATCTCCAGGTTCTCTAATGCCCTCCTATTCCATTTAATACTCTTTCCGCCAGCAGCAAATGAAAGCACTAGAGGGCTGTAATAACTAGAGTACAATGCAGCAGCGATGGGGTCAGAGCAGCAATACAAGAGTCTTGACAGATCTGGCACTTAGGTGTTTGTTTTGTTTTTTTAACTGAATGTGACAGGTCTCAGTCCTCTAAACCAGGAATAGGGAACCTTTTTTTTGGGGGGGGAGGACCTCTGACCCACAGAAACATCATTTGGGGGCCACACACAGGTGAGAAGCAAAGAAACAAAGCCACACTGATGTGGTCCCCTCTCCCCAACCGAGAAAGAGAGAGACCCTCCCCACATTCCCCTCACACACCAGAGCCTAGGGGGGCCAAGGATAGTAGATTTTGTGTGCTCCAGCCCCACAGTGAGGTGATGGAGAGCTGGAATTCCTGCGTGGGCTCCCCAATGCTGGGAGTGTACCTTGAGCGTCAGGGGCTGCATCCAGGCAAGCCGGGGACTGCATCCGGCCTCTGGGCCTGAGATTCCTCACCCCTACTCTAAACTATCAGAAATATCAAAACTAGATTGTGTCCCCCTCAAACTGGGCTGTATGTTACACAGCGTGTAGCTCCTCTGAAATAAATATTACTTGTGGGATCAGGTGCGCGAGCCCAGTCAGAGCTGGAAAGAATCTAGTCTCTACTGGTCCCATTGGCCCAGGTGTCTACAGCAGACTGTTCAAGTTATTGCTATTCAGTATGTGATTTTAGAAGAATCTGCTTGCTCATGAAATTTGGCATTTTGGGCTCTTCTCCCTGACTGTCTAAAGATTTTATACAATGTCTCTAGGGTTGCCGGTTGTCCAGTTTTTGACTAGAACATCTGATCAGAAAGGGATCTTGGTGGCTCCAGTTAACACTGCTGACCAGGCTGTTAAAGGCTAGTTGCTGCAGGGCTGGCAGGCTCCCTCCCCGGCTCCTGACAGTTCCTTGGGAAGTGATTGGCATGTCCCTCCGGCTCCAAGGCATAAGGGTGGTCACGGAGGCTCCGCATTCTACCCCTGCCCCAGATGCCAGTTCCACAGCTCCCATTGGCTGGAAACCGCAGCCAATGAAGGCTGTGAGGGCAGTTCCTGTGTGCAGGGAGCATCATGTGGAACCCCCTTGACTCCCTAGGTCTAGGGGCCAGAAGAACATGCTGGCTGCTTTCCAGAAGTTGCCTGAAGTTAGAGCCTCTTCAAGCCTGCAGCCCGTACCCTTCCTGCACTTCTACCCCAGCCATGTGTCCCCTTCTGCACACTGAACCCCTCAGCCCTAGCACGGATCCCCCTTGTATCTCAAACCCCTCATCCCCAGACTCACCCTAGAGCCCTCACCCCGTTGTGCACTCCCAACTCTCTGCCTCAACCTGAGAAATTGAGCAAGGGTAGGGGAGAGCGAGCAATGGAGGGAGGAGGTGGAGCCTCAGGAAAGGGGTAGGGTAGGGGGCAAGCCAAGGGCATTCAGTTTTCTGCAGTTGGAAGGTTGGCAGCCCTAAATGTTTCCCATTCCCATCAATGTCTGCCTTTGCCACATAGGCTTAGTCTACACTGCAGGGTTTTTGCGCAAGGAGCCTTATGCAGAAGAGATCTTCCGCAAAAACTTCTTGCGCTAAAGCACATCGCAAAAGCAATATGCTTTTGCTCAAGAGAGCATCCACACTGCATGGACGCTCTTGCACAAGAAAGCTCTGATGGCCATTCTGGCCATCAGAGCACCTGTGCTTTTGTGGATGGGGGTTTCTTTCACAAAAACCCCTCCGGAGTGTCTACACCTGCCTTTTTGCGCATGAGCTGTAGGGCAAAAAGGAGCTATTGCTTGTGTGGAGAGGAATAACTCTATCGGCAGAAGCCCTCTGTTCTGCCGATTTACTTGCGCAAGAACACGCTTGAGGTGTGGACGCTCCACCGGTTTTTGCGCAAAAACCTAGTAGTGTAGACATAGCCATAGTGTTTTCAGAAGTAATCCTTCCGTTCAAAGTCTGAGTTTTCTGCTCACATAAAGGCACCCAGATGTCTCTTTCTTTGGAAAAAGTTTATGTGCAAATCTTCAACAGCTAGAAGTTATTTGAGTACTTTTCTGAAACTGAGACAGCTGCTGTGCCGTTTTATCTTTTTCTAATCTTACAAAAGAGCAGTTGTGAAAAGTAAAACAGATTAAAGTCTGCAGTAATGGACGTAGGTGGAAGGGATTGCAGATTTTTCATTACCTTAAAGCTGCAGGTTTGTGGAGTCTCTTATGAAGACAGTTAAGCAGCAAAACTTGCGGCTGGACTTTTCAGTAGTAGAAGCACATACCTTCCCCCATCTTTGCTCTTCATTCTCTTCCCTGCAACAAGCTCTGATTTGTCCAATATCACATTTATTTCTGACTGGATGAATTATCCCCACATCTCTTGACATTTACAGTAATTACCACAGTGTGTGTAGTGCTCACTCCTAATGCTGTGATGAGCAATTATGGGCTCCTCTACTTATGAAATTTTATGTTCCCCCTCCCCCCACCTAGAGTTCAGCAAATTAATGGGAATTAAACACTCTGGCTAGTTTGTGTTAATGAGACATTATCACAGATCTCTAACATTTGATTCCAGTTGTAATTCCAGGCATTGGCTCTTTGAGATGAACTGACTGGCAGCATGTTTCTGGGGGCTGTCTGTTTTCTGTCTGGGACTCTCACTCCCTCAGCTTCCCATATTGGAGTTCTCCCTGCTGATCAAGCTAGGATAGGACCATAGTAATAAGTAAGAGCAAGACTCTGTTCTCTGCGTATGCCACAGATGTTTAGAGGATACAATTATTGTAACAACCCCACTAGCAAGGGGTGGAGAACCAGGGCTGGGTCTCTGACCTGTTGGTCCCCAGGGCCGTGCGGACCATAATAGTAACATGCTACTTTGTCTGACTCATTCAGATGATTTAGAGTGGATGGTGGAGCTCGGTGGCGCCTCTGTGGTGAAGCAGCCTCACCTGTTCACACACAAAGCAGTAAGTATTCAGTGATGATGCGTCTAAGGTGAACGGTCCCATTGAGTTTTATCTCCATAAATACTTAATGATTTTGCTGCTTGTAAACGACTGATGTATCCAGCTATAAATAGAGGAAGGTTCAGCTCCCACTTCTGTGACGATGTTGCTGAACCTTGAGGATGATTGATTGTGGCAGTTCTGTTGACCCACCTGATTGCAGTGCCAGGAGGGCCAAGAGACATGCTGGTCTTGCTGTTTTGAGGTTCACAGAGCACTGTCATCTCCTTTGAAGCCAGAGGTGAGCCCAGCTTTCTGCAGCATTAAGGCTCTGGTGACTGTAAGTTACTGCACCAAGTCTCCCTGAACAGCAGCTCTTGTAGCATATTCTGACAAAGCCGTGTGTTATTTTTCCTCCTCTTGATTCACTCACTGGAGCAATGCAGCGAGGCAAAGAATTACCCACAGTTATTGCTATCTGCAGGCAGACAGGAAGGATTGATTTTATGTGATACAAATAACGGTAGCTATTTTTATCTTGTTTCTTATCTTGAAATCCTAGAACTCTACTGCTGTAGTAGTTGTACAGCCTGATGCTTGGCATGAAAACGCAGGGTACAGAGGTAAGATTGTGTGGAGCTCTGCATTGCTTTGTACGTGGTGAGTGATTCTACTGGTTTGGGTAAAAAATAGTAGTAAAGTTCTCTAAAACAGTGGTTCCCAACCGTTTGTATACTGGGGACTGGCAAACACGTTTGCAAACTTTTGGTAGAGCAGCAGTATTTTATTTGCATATTCATTATGCACATGGAAAATATGCAAATAAAACATTTCCTGTTTGCCAAAATGTGCCCCTGCTCCCTCATACACTCCAACCCTGACTCCTGTGGCCCTCCCCATTATTTTATTCAGCCCCAGCAGCCAGAGTAGCTGCCCACTGGGCAGAGCAGGTTCCAGCCCCCCTGCCAGAGCAGGCCTTCCCATCCTGACACACAGCAAGCCACAGCCCCCACCCTCTCATTGGAGCCAGCCTCGGCCTCCCCCTCCACGCAGCCGCAGCAGGTCAGCCCCCCAGCACGTTGCCACTGAAAGGCCCTGCCCCCTCCCGCCTGCCAGAGCAGTCCCCGGCCACACATCACGCAGCTACTGCAGGTCCTGGTCCCCTGCCAGAAAAGGCCCCAGCCATCCACCACGCAGCCTCCCCTCCCCAGCACCGCAGCCGTTCTCCATGTAACTCCGCTAGCTGGGCCTCCTAGTGGCTGCTGGAGCTGGAATCAGGGCCACGGTGAGGCTGCCCCAGTAGGGACAGCCTCACCACAACCCCATTGCCATTCCTGCCCACTGCCCCACTCACCCTGCTGTTGCCTAGCCCTCCCCGCCCCTGCTGGGGTTCCCCATAAGGGAATTCCTTTCCACCATGCAATGTGCCACAGCCCAGCAGGCAGGAGCTTGCGACCCATGATTGTTCTGCTTCATTTAGAGCAGCGGTTCCCAAACTTCTGTTTTGTTGCAACAGGCTGGGCCTAGCCAGAGCAGTCTGCAGTGCAATAGGACTGTCTGTCCGGGCCGCAGCAGCCCCACCCATGGAGGGCTGGGCTGGAGGAGCCCTCTGCCTGCAGCAGACTGGCCAGTGGGACTCTAGCCATGGCGGCCTCTGCCTGGAGCAGCCCCCACTGTGCCTGGCAGGGGGGATCCCTGCCTCACTGAGGCAGCAGAACTGCAGCCCTGGCAGGACCTCAGCCCCAGCTCTTGCCAACAGTTAACCAGTTAAAGGATCTAATGTTAATCATTTAACTGGTTAACTGTTTCAATGGGTATTTACATCCCTGCTTGAGAGTAAAGAAAGTCCTGGGAGGGGTTTGCCCAATAGGAAGGCAGTGATGAGATGGGGATGTCACCTAAAATAAACTGCCAGCCCATGTGTCCTGCATGTCTCCAGAGTTAAGTTGAACTGAAATGTATCCCTGGCAGCCAAGCCACTCTTTAAAACATACAGAGCTTAGGAGAGGATTTACATTGTAGGGACCAGTGAGATCGCTAGAGGCCCACCTCAGCTGAGACAAATGATACCCTGCAACCAGCCTTCCTTCCCCACACATCCATGCACCAGCATCCGAACCCCAAACTAAAATATAAACCCCCTTGTCTCTGGCCATCCACCCTACTTATTTAAATGCCTCCTGGGCATTCAGTCTTCTGGGCAGTGGTTGGGACAAAGGGATCCTTTCATTCCCCTCTCTCCTACTTCACATACACTGAAAAATGGATGGAATCCAAGAGCATTTTAATGCTAGAGACCCTTTTGTACCACCCTCTCCGCTGAGTGTGTCTTCTCATGCTAGAAACATGACCCACACACTGAATGTGTGTGTGCGTGGAGCAACTGAGAGCCAGTGGTTTGAAACTGCTTTCGCAAAGACAGCTAAGCTCTCGTCCCTCCATTCGTGTCTCTTGCATGGCGGTGTAGATGCTGGCGGCTTGTCAAGGGGCTGTGAGCCAGCTACATTTTATGCAATGTCAGGACGTGGAGAGCAGTAGCCAACCATGTTGCTGGTTTGGAATGAGATTTTTGAAGACTGTTAAGGAAGACAGTCTGAATCCCGCACTGATCCCCAGAGATTATTCTTGTTCCTGGTTTGTTTTGCAGCAATCCAACAGGAGTGTGACGCTACCGTGGTGACCCGAGAGTGGGTGCTAGACAGCGTGGCCTGCTACGAGTGCCAGGAGCTTGGGACCTACCTTGTGTCCCAGTCATGATGGTGCTGCTGCTCTTCTCTTCCCATTGCTCAGAAGTCCTCACCAGTGCAGATGCTTCAGGATCGGTTTTATGGGCCAGCAATTTTTAGAATATCTTATACATCCTGTGTCTTTTAATAAGCACTGTTGTTTCAAGACAAATTATCCAAAGACTTGCATCAGCCCAGAAAATATTTAATTCTGTCTTTGCACCGTAAAAGTTGCTTTAACTACCACTCTTTAAAGACTAGACTGTAAAACTTTTTGCCCAAAGTAGCCTTTTAAAATTTATCTAAAACGAGTCAAACAAATGTCTCCCTTAACTGGGATTTAAAGTCAGACCTCCAAAGTGAAATGCCAATGCATTATTTACCATCCCATCCAGTTCCTGCCTATTTACTCCAGCGTGTTTTGGAGACACAACCATTTACAAGAGTTATATGGAGCTTGGGGCTTGAATTAACTCAGCGGTGCAAGTGCCATTTATCTCCCTGGTTCTGGTTTGTATAAATACCTACTGTATGTAGAGAGATGCTTATATCAACACATGGAAATACAGTAGTTTTTGGGGTCAATGGTACATCAACTCACATTATTCTAGACTATAGAAACAGCTGATCTGAAAATAGTACAAACAGCTGTTTTGTTAGTTGGCACTTAACACAATTCCTCTATCCTAAAGAGGCCTTGATAAGAAAGATCTTAAAAGAAGCCAATGAGCTAACAGTCACTGACACGTTAAACCCCATCAGTGTCAATTTTAGTTCTTTTGTAGCATCCCAATGTAGCACTAAACAAGATGCATTTTCACATCCCTGCTACTTATACTAAGCCCTAAAAACATTTCAATCCTAATACTTTATGCCTGCAAATGAGAGACCACAAGGAGAAAGAACATACTGCTGTTTGCCTGTTGCCAAGGAACCCACCTCATAAATAATGTACTTTCCGAGCAGAAAGAGAAACTGATTTCACAAAGTTGTATTTTTTAAAAAATTGTTTATAGTACAGTTCAAAGAATTGTTTGATACAATGACCTGCTGTCAGCTGGTCTCCACTATTTGTATAAAGTATATTTGTAAATGTTAGAATACACAAAGCAAATAAATGCAACTGGCAAGTATTTGTCTTAGTTGTGGAGCACTCTGGGTGTGAATCAGTCACTCAGCCTTGGCATGGAGACACATATGGAAATATTTCCAAAGTTTAATCTCCTGGTGATGGGGGAAGGTGGAGGAGGTGGCCAACTGGAAGAGATTTCATAATTGGAAATTGGAAATTCAGAGCTGGAGACACGATTGTATGTAGGTTCCATCAAAATGAGAAGCAGATGTGTTATGAAGCGTCAAACACAGGCAAATGTACTGAGGCTAGGGCTTGCTATGAGTAAGACGAGTCCTGGGAGCATTTGCCTCAGTCAGCTGATATTGCTGTTTAGCCTTTTTTTTTCCTTTTTCAAGCTCGTATGACAGTATTTCATAACTGTCCCGGCTGCTCAGCACAGCCTCACCTTCAGGCTGATATCCCTCTTATCTCTGGAGTCCACATTGGCTTTTTTATCTACCTTTCAAAAGATTGTAGCTACCAGGGGTAAATGTTGCCTGTTAGATGAGAGGGAAAGGCCAAGCCCCTCTCGCAGCTGCCACTGTGAAATTGTTCCTCTGATCCGGACACGAGAGCTGTCTTTTCTAGTAGGCAACATAATAGTTCTGCTAGATTATTGTCAATAGGTACAACGTGTGTGGTGCTTTACGGGTGACCAGGTCTCTGGAGGCTGTTTCTAAGCAGTATGATGTGCACATTTTGCGTAATAATGTGCATCTGAGTTAAGCTTTGAGTGAAAAGCTCAATTATTTTGAGAACCCAGTTGAGGATTTGTTAATTACCCCCCCCCCCTTTCCATAACATTTAATTAAAGCTGCAGCTTGCTCTTCCTCCTCGTTTGTTAGCTAGTTTGGGACACTTAGAACTTCAATATCCCCAGATCACTTTCTCTTTCCTCCTAGTCCAGTTTGCCATTTAAAAAAAAAAAAAAAAAAAAGAGCAGCTTTGGATCATCCTGGTAGCTGAGACCAGGTGCGAGTTCCCCTGCTTCCAGGTCAGGAAGGGCTGGGAGTCCTGCCAGGGCAACCTGAACATGGGAGACTCGCATCGCATGACCCTGCCTCCAGCCCAAAGGCAAACAGCATTGAGTTTGAATTTGAACCTGCTCCCAGGATGTGTGTGAGAGCCCCGTGTTCAGAGAAGGACCCAAAGAGCCTGCAGAGCAAAAATAACTAGCTTCACCCAATTTAAAGTCTGGTTAAATTATATGGTTTCAATTAATTAGTCATCACCTTGTTCCCCAGAATGAGGGGCTCTTAGTTAGCATAGATTCAGATTTCCTGTTGTATTGGCATATTTCATGGTATCTCTGTCTTGAGACTTTTCTGCTATCTGTGAAAAAGGTGCTTTCTGGCCAGGGGTCTTAGCGTATAGGTGTGTAAATGATGAACCGATAAGCCTGGGCTTATTGGTTAATCCTAATGACCACATGCACTCCCCCGCCTTGCTACCTCTGTATCATAGGCAACAGCTGGGGGGGAGAGCTGGGTTTTAAGCCAGCTCCTCTCAAGCATGGGATCCTGCAGTGCTGCGTCACCTTCCCCCACACCTTTGTGCTGCCGCCTCTGATAGAGAGGCAGCAGCAATAGAAGGTGAGGGGGGTAAGCAGGAACCGGTACACACAGGAAGTTGGCTTTCAAGCCAGCTCCCTGCATGTGCTGGCTCCGCAGAGCTGCCTACCCTAGGGATGTTAAATTTAGTGTAATCAACGGAATTTCTATCAATTAGTCGATAAGCGGGGAAGCCGCAAGGGGGTTAGCTCTCAGCCCTGGGAGCTAACCTCGCTGCAGTTCTGCCTGTTAAATGAATTAAGAGCCTACTGGCAGTGGTAGATAATGCTCCGATAGAGGCAGCAGAGTGGGGGGAGGGACTAGTCGAAGGACCAGTTGACTGATAAACTTATGCTTATTGGATAATAGACTGGTTGCTTACATCCCTAGCCTACCCCTCCCCCTCCTCCTTTGCTGTCTCCCACAGAGGCAGTGGGGGAACAGCGGGCAGGAGCCAGTGCTTGCTTAAAAGCTAACTCCCCATGAGCACCGGGTTTGTGGAGCTGCCTCCCTCCCTTCCATCCACATGCTGCTATCTCTGTATCAGAGGCAGCAGTGGGGGGAGGAGAGGTGGGATGCTGCTGCAGCCCCGGTCCACTGGGAGCTCAGGCTCTATGCAGACAGGTGTGGCAGGGGGCCCCCTGAAAGTGGGGCTGGGAGCGCACTGGCTGCTGGCCCTGCCCCTAGGGACTGTCGAATAATCATGTAATTGATAAGATTGTGTGTGGTGACACGATTATTCAAGTAAACAATAGCTAACATCCCTCATTCTTGCACAAGGCAAATGCTTAATGACCGAAACCAAGCTCCAGAACATAAGCCAGTTCTGCAGTTAAATGACAGGCACCTGTCAGCCTGGAGCAGTGCGCAGCAGCTGAAAGCAGAACTGGCAGTTTCTTCAGGACAGTCTGAGGTTAACCACTCCTAGGAATGAGGAATGTGTGCCCTATTTGGTGTCCTGTGGGGACGCATGTGCAACAGGTGAACCCAAAAAAGATGTTTGAACTATCTCAGCTCCTCAGGGTTAGACACGGAACAACATTATGGATGAGCATGAAGCTCCAGAGAAGCATTTCCCTCTCCATGCTCCTGGATTTCTGGGGTTGTGCTTTGCCAGTGATTTATCCTGTGGTGTTATTGGGAGAAGTATTATTGAAATAGTGTGACTTGGATTTCTGTTTGACCACAGCAGGGCCAGGGTGTACTCAGATCTCTTAACTAATCCCATCTGACAGCAATCAGCACTCACTAGCTTGCATGGCATTGAATTGATTCAAAACTAACAAGCTTCCCTAGGATTCGAGCAGCAGGTATACATTTAACTGGCCCTCACATTTTATTCCCCGGCATGGAGAGGGCTGCTAATGGCTGTGTAAAGGTAGAACTTGCCCTTAGGTTCAAGTGTATCCAGTGATGGAGAAATTGGAAGATTCTTGAGAAGTAGCAGACTTAATTTAGCTATCTCCCACCAGCAGAAAGGTCAAGCCAAGAAAGTTCCTTGAAAAACAGCCAGTGGCTGTAACTACCGCTGCCAAAAGCAAATGCTGAAGGGAAGAGACACTCATCAAGGGCTTAAATAATGTATATCCCCTGTAATAGGGCATATGCCTGGTATAGGTCTGAAAATATAATTATACAAATTCCTGAAGAAGCACCTAATCAGCATAGATGAAGAAAATCTCTCAATAGCACCTCCCCGTGAGCGTGTGTTCAATTCCCTATGTATCTGCACAGCAGGAAATGTGGGAGCTTTCATCCTGTGTCCCATTGGAGGACTGCCCAGTCAGGTGGCAGGAGGTCTCCAGTCACTGCCTCTCTCTGGGCCCTGCTTTCTGGCCAGGGGTTCAAAGTTTGTAAAGCTCCTTGCCTTTTACACTGCTAATCCCTCTTTTAGTGACTAACCGAAATATATGGAAGCATGAGCTTTTGTGGGTAAAACCCACGTCCTCACGTGAGTTGGAGTGGAAATTTCATCTGAGGACGTGGGTTTTACCCACGGGAGCTCATGATTCTATATATTTTGGTTAGTCTCTAAAGTGCCACAGGACTACTCGTTGTTTTTAATGTGACAGACTAATGCAACTACCCCGCTAAAAAAGAGAGAGATTCGAGTGGTAGAATGGCAAACTCAGCAGCCAGTGTCAAGGAGATGGAGCCTTTCATCTGGTTCCAGTCCTGCTCTGATGTGTGGTCTCAGAAGTCACTACCCTTGGGAAGTGAACTGGGCGGCATCTCAGTCCAGTTTCTACCAGGACAAGTGTTAGTA
Source organism: Apalone spinifera (assembly GCA_030068395.1). NCBI lineage: Eukaryota > Metazoa > Chordata > Testudines > Trionychidae > Apalone > Apalone spinifera. Next base: position 6,816,564 of record JANRFK010006689.1, read on the forward strand.
TCACAAACACACTCCTAATTATATTGTTCCCTTGCATTGTGCGCATCATGGCAGAGGCCAAGGTCGATTGATTGACTGCTGGAGACTGTGTGCCCCTCTTGTGCCTGGAAAGGTCTCCTTGAGATTGGTCTCCAAATAAAGTATTAGCAGGGCTGCCTCTCCCTTCCCTATGTCTGACTTTTACACCTGCAATGATGGCAGTGGAGCTTGGTAGTAATTACAGTTGCTCGTAGCAAATTCTACTGGCACGAGGCTCGGTAGTCTGCATGAATGTCAGAAATGGTCATTGCCACCTCCTGCCTTTGAGTCTTCTCAAAAAAAATGATCCCAAAAAAATGTTGGCTGCTTCCCCCAGAGAGGAGGCGGCAACCTTTGCTTTCCCGGGGGCTGCTAGGCGTGCTGGAGGCCACTCAATGGGCGTAGTCGCCATTGCCCAAATTCTCTTTATAGGCCTGTTTGCTATCAGTGGCACCATATGCCTTGGGCATAGGCTAGGGGTGGGCAAAAGAGCCTCCATGGGTCAAATCCAGCCCACCAAGCGGGTTGATCCAGCCCATGGAGGCCCTGCTGCTCCCCCTCCCCAGGCCCTGATTGGCCTGGGGCCAGAAGGGGGAGTGCACAAAGTCTCCTCCCACCACCAGGGGCATTAGCGCCTACGGGGAACATCTGGGAGTGGCAAAGACATCACACACTCCCCCACCGCCAGGCCAATCATGGTCTGTGGGTAGGGAAGCAGGGAAGTGTCCTGGCCCCGCCCCTTCTGGTGCAGCCTGGGGCCACTTCAAAATTCATGAAGTGGCCCCTGGTAAAAAAAAATTATTGCACACCCCTGGCATAGACCCTAGTCTACTTCATAGCACTAATCAAAGGGCAAGGCCGAAATAACTTGTCCACATGGAATAGTAAGTTCAAGCATCCCAACCTGGTCTTAAGTGAGCAGGCTCATTTTTAACCATCTTTTCCCTCACCCTTCTTGAAAACTCCAGATTTGTTATAGACTAGCCCCCGGAGCTCCATGCAAGCATTCTTCCCCATTGATGTGCTTTGTTTTTACGTTTTCTTGGAGGGACCTCTCACATTGGCTGAGAATTCTCAAAGGGGTAGCTGTGTTCGTCTGTTGCTTTAAAAACAATGAGTGGTCCTGTAGCACCATAGAGATGAACAAAAAATGTAGATCGTGTCATGAGCTTTTGTGGGCACAGCCCACTTTTTCAGATGAATGGAGCAAGAGGCGCAGAGAGGTACAGACATTTGTTGATGTTCACAGATTAAATTTGTTGTTCACTCCCTCTGAGGCATCTGGTATTGACCACTGTTGGCAGACAGGATACAGGGCTAGATGTACCTTTGGTCTCACCCAGTCTGGCCATTCTTATGTTCAGAAACTCCAACATTTAAAGCAGAAAAAGAGGGGAGGAGAAAGGGGAGAAAAAAAACCCGTCAGTTATAGTATCCGTGCTAAATGAGGATAATAGAGTGGGCTGTAAGTGTCTGATACTTAGCTTTTGATGTCATTTGGGTGTTGAATGTAATGGCCCATCCAGTTAATGTCTTTGTTCAGTCCCTGGGTGAAGATGCCAAATTTGCATATGAAGGCCAGTTCCATAGTCTCTCTTTCTAGTTGGTTCCTGAAATTACTTTGTAAAAGAATGGCTACTTTTAAATCCATTAATGAGTGCCCAGGCAAGTTAAAAAGTTGCCCAGTGGGTTTCTGTGTGTTACCATTTTGAATATCTGAATTGTGTCCATTAATCCTCTGTCACAGAGCAGCAGTGGGGGAAGGGGTTTCCGTGGGCCGCATCCAGTCCACCAAGCAGGTGGATCCAGCCTGCAGTCGCCCTGCCACTCCCCCATTCCCAGGCCAATTGAGACTTGGGGATGGGGGAGTGTGCAAAGTCTCCTTCTCCCCTTCCTCCTGCCGAGAAATCTGCTAGAGAGAAATCTGGTCCCGCCCCTTCTGCCCAAGGCCCTGCCCCTTCTGGAGTGGCCCGGGACCACTTCATAAATTTCTGAAATGGCCCCCTTTTAGAAATTATTGCTTGTCCCATCGTAGAGGCTGTCCAGTTTGCCCCTCTGCCATATATATTGGCCATTGCTGGCACTTGATGGTATAGATCACATTAGAGGATGTGTACTTGTATGAGCCTCTGATGTGATGGCTTATGTGCTTAGGTCCTGTGATGGCATCGCTTGTGTAGATGTGTGGACAGAATTGGCAATGGAGTCCATGGCAGGGGTAGGTTCCCAGGTGAGCATGCCCTGGGTGTGATGCGTGGCCGCTAGAAAGAATTTGCTGCAGGTTGGGGCCACTGTCTGTTGGGCGAGGACCAACCTATCTCCCAAGGCCTGTGAGAGGGAGGAATCGTTTTCCATGTTGGTGACGATTCTCCATCTCGTCCCTATGTCTGTGTAAGTTTTATCTTGGACTTTAATTTCCTTCAGTAACTTCTGTACAGCTCTTGCTCCCTTGCCACAGTCTCCCAGCAGCCACACTGCCTCATCAATCTGAAACCTGTTCTTTCAAATTCCTCCTCTAATGAGGTTATTACCTCTTTCAAGGAATTCAACCTCTCTCTCGCTGCTTGGCTGCCTCTAGCAATCAGGAACATTTTACAGGATCCTAACAGGCTCTGAAAGGGGTTCAAAATATCACATTAGCTCTTGAATAAGTTCCAGTTCAGTGAAGAAAACTCTGCGTTGATTTTTCTGGTATAATTTTTGGCCCCTTCAAAACAGCGAAGGAAAACTGAAGCAAGATGTAAAGGAGCCTGACTTGAATCTGTGCTCTCTTGCCCCATCTCCTGTTTGATCTTTGTTCTGTGTGTCTAGCCTAAGTCCTCTTACAGTTTGGGACCAGGAATGTCATCAAATCTAAGTTCGGTCCCTCTCTGGAAATCTAATCTGACTTCCCTGAAGAGTGACTGTAGGATCTTACATTAAGTAACGGATTGTTGTAGACCTCTAAATATTACATTCATGAAGGCCATAGTGGTCTGGATAGACAGTCTCTTTAGGGGCTGGCGAATGAGCCGGTGAAAGGATCTTGTTTTCCTACAGCAGGTATGTGCTCATGCAACTGGTGGGAGGCCAAAGCACTGCACAGAGAATAGAAAACAGGATGCTGGACTGCGAGGCTAGAACAACAATGAATATTTTCATCGCCTCTCTGCTGGGCTAGGATGGCTGATCCTTAGTATCCATAACTACTGGGAGCTAAAACTCACTTAAACCAAGCGTGTGTCAAGCAAAGTATCTAAATCACAGCTGAGCATTACATCCAAAAACCACATTTTGCAATGTTTGAAGCCTGTATTGGGAAGCGCTTGACGATCTTGCTTATCAGGGTGTTAAGCCAGTTGTAGTGTTCACTCACGGGATGCATTCCAGAGCTTACCATGGGGCATGTAAAATCCCTTGCCTTAATGTTAATTCAGGCAAAGACTTGTTTCTAAGAGAGAGAGCTTGAAACTAGAGTAACTTTTCTACAGACTGGTACATAGAAAGTTTGGCCAAAATTTGGCCAAAACCGCGCCGCATCTCTGCAAATCCAGCCGCTTATTAGGTACTGGTCTTACACTCAGGGTTGAAAATATTGGCTCTGGGAACCCAAAAGCATCTTTCTCCCTTTGTAACTAAACAGGGCTCTCTAAATCTAAAGACTGCGGTTGAAAACCTTCACAGAGGGAGGGTTTAACACTATGAAGCAGCCTCGGCAATTGTCTAATGAAGGTTTTGTATTGGTTAACGGAGTTTTAAAATGGAGGAGTCCAACGCTGTTACAGCTGACACACCTTGTGGGAAATGCCCTACACTCAGCAGCAGGGGCGGCCCGGGTGCCAATGATAACATCACGGCCATTGACGGCCGTGCAGGCGGGGGCGTTGATCGCACCGCCCACCTGCGGTGCCAGCTGCCGCAGCCAGCCTCAGGTCGCTCCTGCTCACACAGGGTTATTGCCAGGGACACAGAATCTAATTGGAGTTTGCTTTGTAGCTTGTGACTTGGAAAGGGTCAATGGCAGACAACGGTAGCCTGTGGCAAAGGTGTGACAAAGCCTACCACACCTTCTCTGAGGCATCATGCAGGTTGGATAAATTGCTCTGTCTGCTTTTTCTTGCAGCATTTCTGGAGACTATCCTGGGCATTTGTATTAAACCTGACAAGGAGTCCTGTAGCACCTT
>JANRFK010006689.1:6860052-6872205 GCA_030068395.1 Apalone spinifera
GTTAGTAGCTGATTTACCACGTGGAATTGCTTTTTGCTGTAAACCCAGCCAGGAGAGGGGGAGGGGAAGCGGAGCACAGTGACAAAGTCAGGAAAACTCCAGCTGCACTTGCTGGGGAAAGGAGGCTGCTGCCAAGGCCTGTCGGCCATTTTGTATCTCGTCAGGAGTGGGGGGCTGAGCAGAGAGGGTCGGGTGAGAGGGCTATGACTCAAACCAGACTGGAGTGTGGGAAGAGTACAGTGACACACAAACAGGAGTGAAAAGCCCCAGGATTATCAGTGTGGGGCATGCCGAGTCCAGAGGTTGTGTAGCCTCCTCATGAGCCCACGGGTGGAGTCTAGTGGCCAGGATGGGGGAGGCTGTAAGAGTTGGATTTTTGCCCTGAAGACTCCTTCCCGTGCGCTACGCCGTGCGGACTCAACACCCTTCATGAGCTGGTTGTCGGAAGCCGGACCGTCGTTGCTTTTGTGAAAGTATTTGTAGGTATGCAGCTCAAAGTGCTAGCCAGGTATATCTGGGGTAACAGGAAAAGGAAATATTAGGGCTGCATCTAGACTGGCATGATTTTCCGCAAATGCTCTTATCGGAAAAGTTTTTCCGTTAAACGTATTTGCGGAAAAGAGCGTCTAGATTGGCACGAACGCTTTTGCGCAAAAGCACTTTTTGTGGAAAAGCGTCCGTGCTAGTCTAGACGCGGTTTTGCGCACGAAAGCCCTGATCGCCGTTTTAGCCATCAGGGCTTTTTTGCGCAAAACAGTTCTGGGTTGTCTACACTGGCCCTCTTGCGCAAAAGCATTTGCGCAAGAAGCCCTGATTTTGTACATTACAAAGTCAGTGCTCTTGCGCAAATTCAAGCGGCCAGTGTAGACAGCTGGCAAGTTTTTGCGCAAAAGCAGCCGCTTTTGAGCAAAAACTTGCCAGTCTAGACGCATCCTAGGTATTAGGCAGAAAGCAATTGAGATAACCAGGGAGCTATAGACAGGAGATTGCTGTGTGCTTGATATGGAAATGAAGATACTTGACTAGCCTAATACTAATCATGTGAAGTTTTGCCTCTTTTAATCTTGTTAACTTGGCTTTCTTTTGACTGTATAAATCAAGGAGTTTGAACCTTGTATGGTACTCACATTTTCTGGGTGCATTTAGCAGAGCGGCTTTGCTAATAAACAGAGCGCTCTGACAAATCTGTGAGTCCTGTCTGACTGACAATTTCCAAACCAAATCCCAATATTTCACACACCCTGCTGGGAGGGGGAGCCATTTGTACTGCGTGGGGAGCACGGGGGCCAAGCAGGCTCTTAACAAGTTTAGACGCGGTGTTGCTATGCTTTGAGAGCAGTCGCGTGACCTAAAGGCAACTGCGGAGCTTAACAACCACCGCTGTCTTACCCAGGGAGAGCCTAAATAAAACCCGCCTGCCTCATGGGGTGACACGCGTCCCATGGACAACGGCCTCACTTCACACCAGGACTGGAATTCAGCAATATCACTTGGTCAGCAAATCTGTGGTCTGACACTGGCCATTTTCTTGGTTTCCATCACCAGGGATTTCCCTACACCCCCTTTTGGGGGTGTATACCCCCCTGAATTTCCCCAACACTCCCCCAGTTTTGTGAACTATGGTGCCATACAGCCCACCTTCACTCTCATGGTCTCACCCTTCATCGGCCCTGATACCCCCCTGTAAATTCGAACACCCCCCCCCAATTCAATTCCTGGGGAGGCTACTGATAACCAGCCCAGCGCCAGCAGCCAGCGCCAGGAAGTGCTTCCTGATGTCAGTTTAAACTATAATTAAACCATTTTTATTGAAAATAGGAACTAAAAAGGAGTGCTTAGTAGCGAGAGCCCTTTCTGAGGTTTAAGGGCAGGACCTTTGACATCTCAGCTTCCTCCAGAATACGCCAGTAATTCACCAAAATGATGGAGTTCTGCCATTTATTACAGCTCTCCCGGTGACTCATGCATTGTGTTTTCATAATCCAATAATTGTTTCAATTTCCACATTACATCAAATTTAATTATCGCCAATGTTTAAGCCAGTTGCTTAACTCTTTCTCCGCCTGGCTTATTACTCAAAAGCAGATTTAAGTGTGCACTGTTCATAATGGGACTTTACTCCGAGAAGTATCCCTAATTTCGGACTCAAGGCTTTTCTGATAAACAGTAGCGTGATAAGTCACCCAGAATTACAGCTTTCTTCTTATCTTGTCGGACAGTGTGTCACTGACAAGACTCTTTCTTCTTTTGGGGGATCCCTTATAACTGTCCTTAAGACCTTTTATTTATCAGCTCAGTCTCAATGGATTTAAAAACTTTTCTTGATGGGTCACGGCATCATATCTTTCAAGTGCAGGTTTTTTGCAACACACAGGATAATTTTGCTGCATTCTGAGCTGTACTTGCAACCTCTTGGGAGCCAGCCCCGAGGGAAATTTTGAGAGCCGGGGGCTTAAAGTGGAGAAGGTGCCGCTGGATGAGAGGGGATGCTTCTAGTTGATGCAGAAGCCGGTGGTCAAAGAAACAGACGTCAGCAAAATGTCTAATTTCCATTGACTTTCAATAGGGGTTCAGCACCTGCTTTGGAAAATCTCCCCCAGCAGCTTTCAGCCTTGGATACAAACTCCAGATTAGCCTAGCCTCAATTGACACTCAGCCCTGATGCGCTGAAATATTTACATGCCCCCCCCCCACGAAACTCCCCCTTGTGGGTTTTTAAAAGTCCGTTTCACCCATGAAGTGGGCTTGTCCACGGATGGGCAAGATACAGCACGCAGGCTGCATCCAGCCCACCCAGCTGTTTGATCCAGCCCACGGCCGTCCTGCCGCACCCTGGCTCCCAGCTCTGTGGGGGGGGGGAATGCGCGAAGTCATTTGCTGTTCAAAACGGCTGGCGCTTCCCTCTACGTGTCGGGCTCCTGGCAGGGCAGGGATGAGAGACTCTGCACAGTCCCCCACCCTCAGGCTTTGGTTGGTGTGTGGCTAGAGGAGCATGCAAAGTCTCCTTCTCCCACCAGGGGCATGCGGCACCAAGAGGGAACAGCTCCTTCTGCCTGAGGCCCCACCCCTTCTGCCTGAGGCCCCGCCCCTTCTGGGGGCAGAGACTGCCTGTGACCACTACCCACGATTTCTGATGTGCCCTCCCCAGCAAAAATTATTGCCCACTCCTGGTCTTGGCACATAGTTGGACAGTTAACTGGACGGGGTCTGCTCTGCGGCCCACTGTCAAAAGCACCATGGGCTTGTCAAGGCTCCCTTCATAAGTGGCTTAGTGCAGGGAACCATGGAAATCTGGGCAAACTGGGACAGATGCTGCAGAAACCCACTGAATCGAACAGTCAAGCTGAGCAATGCATGTCTATGCAGGTTGGGAAGCTTTGGTCCATTTCTCTGACTTTCCCGGGCTCACCTCACTCGTGACAGAGGGAAGGGCTATTTTTGCAAGCTTGCCAGTGGTCCAGTCAAATGGAAACCCGGGCTGGTGCTTTACTACCCTTCTGGGTCCTCGTTCATCCCCCATAGAGACGCAAAGCACCCGACTGTCACTGATATAAAAGAGAATTTTGCAAGGCATTGTCACCACACAGACATCTGCCTTCCTGTGCCATTTACCTTCTGGGAGGCAAGTCCAAGAATCTGAGGCAGTGGGTTGGGCTCACGAACTCAGGATACTCTCTCTATACGTTGGTTAGTCTCTAAGTTAAGTCTTCACGATGAGTTTTTGCGGCAAAAAATATGCAAATGAGGGGCTCATTTGCATGAGTTGCAATCTCATTTGCATATTTTTCTGCCAATCCGTTTTTGCGCTGGGGTTTTTGCACAAAAACAAACACTGTGGACATTTTCTTTTTGTGCAAAAAACCCTTTTCCTGCCAGATTGGTAAACCTCCTTTTTTGGGGCATAACTATCTTGCAGAAAAAGGGGGTTTTGTGCAAAAAGTAAATGTCCACACTGCTTGTTTTTGCGCAAAAACCCCTAGCGCAAAAACAGGTCGGCAGAAAATATGCAAATGAGATTGTGACTCATGCAAATGAGCCCCTCATTTGTATATTTTTTGCCAAGAAAACTTGTAGTGTAGTGTAAGGTGCTACACGGCTACTTGGGGGTTTTTGTATGAGGGCAAAGCCCCCCAAACTCTGCTGGGGGAAGGTGTATAGTTCAGCAAGCCCATGTGGCAGCTTGTCCCCGGGTGACGCTAGGGGAGCAGAAGGAATGCGGATTGCTGCATGCTGATTAGCTGCGGCAGCCTCGGCTTACCGGCCCCAGACAATAGCGCCGTTGTGAGCCCATCCAGCACGCACACAAATGCGCTTTTCTCAGCAGGCACGATAACCCAGTATCCCCAATATCCTTCTCAGCCTGGGACGCTGCATTCCCCACACAAAGAGGGCGGCGTGCACAGCTCTGTGGAAAGCAGGCACCGGGGCGGTCAGCACCTCGCATCAGCCCTTTGCAGAGCTGAACGGTTTTGCACTTATAATGGCAGAATGGGAAACGCGTTCTCGGCGGCCGAGGCCCCAATGCACTGTGTGAAAGCCAGTCCCGAGACAAGGCCCTGGGACGGAAAGGGTTCAAAGGTCTGGCACTAGCCCTCTGCACCCAGGAGAGCTACCCCACTGTCCTGCCACTGGAGGAAGGGCAGTCACACTCCACCCATGTGGCTGCCGCGGCTGTGGGCAAACACCCGGAGAGGATGAGGGACAACTTAGATCCCTTGGCCAAGGACACTTACATCTCATTGGAGTCATTCGTGATGGAGTTGCAGGCGGACCGTCTCCGTCTGACGCGCCTCGCCGGGATATTCGTGTCTAGTGAGGGGCAGAGAGGAAAAGTTCCTGCGTCTTGACTGATCTGCTGTCTGCCTCCGGACTGGAGTCGGACACAAGAGCCGGCCAGCCAACCTGGTGAGGCAGGTAGCGCCGTGAAACCATGTGAGCGAAGCTCTGCACGCCTTCTCCCAGTGCTTGGAGGCAGGGCCGGCCCGCAACATTTTGACACCTGAGGCGGGGAGCTCAAATGATGCCCCCTCGCTTGGGCCAAAACTTTGAAAGGTCTCAATTCTGCCTTCTCCCTGTTCTACTCCTCCCACGGCACTGCTCTGCTACCTACATCTGCACCAGCAGCAGACACAATTTTCTACACTTTGGGTCCTAGTGGCACCCCCCCACAGTCTGGCACCTGAGGCAGCCGCCTCCGTTCGCCTCATGGTAAGGCCAGCCCTGCTCGGAGGCAGGGGCACTGCCAGGAGAGGGGAATCAAGGCCAGTTTGCCACTATGGGGCTTTGCGCCCATAAGCCACTTTGCCCCTCTGTCCATCAAACAGGCATCACATGCCCCCTACCTCACTGGCACCAGTCTGGGCGCTGTTTTCGCGCCAGCATGCAGGACTCGCTCACTCTGCCCTCTCAGGGCTGGAGGTTCTCCTCAGGCGAGGCTGGACCCTGCAGGAGGCTTGGCAGGCAGCTGCCATGCCCAGGCCTTGCTCCGGGGGCAACCACTGTGGTTCACTTTTGGGCTGGCAAAAAGGAGACCAGGCTGCCAGGCCAGGCCTATTTCCACAAGCACAAGGCCCACCAATAATTCATTCCCTGCTCTGAGGCGCTGCAAATCCCAAAGATCAATATTGATGTGCCGTAATAGAAGATAATGAAACATAATGAGGAGTGAGAAATCCATTTACCTTTCAGGTTTGCTTAATTGCTGTCTGGCTATTAATAGTTATGCGATACTAATTTGTAAAATTTCTCCCTTCGCTTCTCTCCTCTAGCCAGCATCTCGCCTTTTCCTCGGCTCACGCTAGTTGGGCCTTTTCCCCCATCGGATATAACACATCCCTTCCCTGCAGATACCCAGAATGGAGGGAGAAACACTCGGAAATGGGGCAGGGGAGAGGCCTTTTGTTCACACTGTAATCATGAATAACCAATTTCCACAAGCCAGGTGGGGGAAAAAAAAAACTGACTGAAGCTATTCTGGGAGATTTTTTTTTTTTTTACAAGTTGAAACTCTTCAAGCCGGCACCCACAGGACTTGGTTGGGAGTAGGGATAGCTCAGTGGTTTGAGCATTAGTCTGCTAAATTTAGAGTTGTGAGTTCAATCCTTGAGAGGGTTGTGGGGCAAATCTGCTAGGGAGGGTACTGGGCCCTGTCATGAGGGCAGGGGACTGGACTCAATGACCTTTCAAGGTCCCTTCTAGCTCCATGAGATAAGAAACCCAGGACTCAACAAAGGTTGCCAACTCTGGCTGAAGTTATTCTAGGAGGGATTTTTTTTTTCTCCAGGTTGAAACTCCTCAGTCCAACACCCTGGGATCTGGCCAGTTCTGAACCAGAGAATTTTCTGGACCACGGGAGATCAATATTGTCTCACAGCAATCCCAGCACCTCCACTGTTTGCTGAGCTCTTAGCAGACAGTTAGGGGTACATTACAGCGAAATGACAGCACGGAACACTAAGAGCCAGGCCTGGTGGCTGTAAACAAACTTTATGGGACTGCAAGAAACTTGCCCACACCTATGAAATGTGGACATCTGACTCATTAAAATCATGCCAGACTGTGGATGTTTCCAGACCAGTGAGTGCTGGACAAGAGAGGTTCAACCTCTATAAATTTTCTTAAAATATCCTATTACCAAAGGCTTTCAGTAGTCACCGGGAGAGGGATGCCAATTCCTAACCCTAACCCTAACCCTACCCTCAACAACAGGCATGTGTGAATGGGGCACAGACCCCGGCCCTAGCGTTCCCTCTAATTTTTTGCATCCACGTGCGGAATAAATGTTGTTATGTGCACCAAAGCATGTGGGGGTGCACCACCATGGAAACACACTGCTGGCAGTAAGTGCTGTGGACATTCTGCTAATCAGCTGGGTGGCACCCGACTCTCTCCTGGGTGGCCACCCAAGCGCTCAGCTTACAGGGAATGCTACCCGGCACGGGGGCAGATTTCACCCCTTAGGGATGGAAACGCCCCCACTTTGCCCATATTTGTGAAGTGCCTCGGGCACTGCTGGGCACAATTCCCAGCTCCTCTGCCCTGTCCGAGGTGGCTGTAGTGCCGGGTGAACGGGTGGGGTTCAGTTCTTCCGATGTCCCGTACCAAAGCCTGAGAGGGTCTGTCCGTTGCAGGCGCCACTAAGTCCCTGACTCTGGGAAAGACTTTCCCAGGCCTCCAGCCTGATGGAAATGACAGAAAGAGACTTGCTGAGGTGAATTCAGCCTTGTGAGGGGGCCAGCACATGGTCTAGCCCCATGGCAGCCCCTACGTGGCAGAGGCGTTCAGCTGGCTCACAGCATTGGGGTGCTTTTTCACACTCTCTCCCAGGCAGGATCGTCTCCCAAGCTCTTAGGCAATGGGCCGGATGCTTGAAACAATTGATCTGAAGCGAGTCCAAGGGCAACGTGGCAGATTTCCCAGTTCCTGAGACGCGAGAGAGGTTGACATGTCTTGTCGGCAGACATCCTCGTCCCGAATTGACAGGCGGTCCGGAGAGACGCATCAATCACCCGCAGTTAATGGACGAGGCCCTGCCAGCTTGGAAGATGATGCACGGGCAACACTGAAATAATAGAAGCGGCGAGTCTGGGTTTCTCACCCTAAATCACCACCGTTTGCAAAGTGCTCCTGGAGACAGGACTAGTGCTGCCGCTCATATAAAAAAGCCTGCTTGGCCTATTAGTGCCCACCTGAAGCCACTTCTGAGCTAATGACAGTAGAGAGGCTGCAAGGATGCACTGCAGTGCTGTGCTTTGGCCTTCCAGTCCCAGGCCACATGTAGACTGGCGGCAAGATTGATGCTCTGGCGATCGATCTTCCAGTGTTTGGTTTAGCGGGTCTAGTAAAGACCTGCTAAATCAACTGCTGAGGGTGTCCCCATTGGCACCGATCTCCTCACTGGCGCGCGGAGTAAAGGAAGTCAACGGGAGCGTTTCTTCACACAACGCATAGTCAATCTGTGGAACTCCTTGCTGAAGGACTTTACCAGGGTTCAAAAAAGAGCTAGATTAATGCATGGAAACTAGGCTCATCACTGGCAGTTAGCTAGACTGGGCAAGAATGGTGTCCCTAGCCTCTGCTTGCCAGAAGCTGGGAATGGGCAACGGGGGAGGGATTGCTTGATAATTCCCTGTTCTGTTCATTCCCTCTGGGGCACCTGGTATTGGCCACTGTCGGCAGACAGGACACTGGGCGAGATGGACCTTTGGTCTGACCCGGTACGGCCGTTCTTATGTTCTTTTCTGTATCAGCAGGGTAGCCATGTTGACTTCAGCCTAACTAAGGAAACTTCAGCCCTGGGGCGAGGAGCCTGTACCATTTACAGGGTGACTATCGGCACTGAGCGAATCTCACCTCCTGGGAGCCAGTTTTGGCCCCTTCCCATTATCCCAGTCCAGCTTCTGCTCCTCACAAAATTGGCCCTGCCAGCCAGCGTGTTGGTCAGCCTGGGTTTGCCTCCTCATAACTCATCCAATGTCCTTTGGACAGCGCTGGCCTGGAGAGCTAGGCCTTGCTGACCCAAAGCATCTCTGCTAAGCTGCAGAAGTGTCAGGGAAAATGTATAAAACCACAGGGAATGGAAATGCAGGACCATGAGAAACACAGGCTGGCCGGCTTGCTGCATGAAGGACGCCGCTTCCCAAAGGCAGCCCTTAAGCAACCAGGTCAGCATGCCCCAGGGGTTCCAGGAGAGCTGACCTCTGCCAGGCAGCTAAGTTTTGTAGCCCCTTTGTCAGGCCTCAGGACTAAGGTGGGTGAGGGTGACAGGGTGAGGTCACAGAAGACCCCTTGGGGGAGGCTTCCCAGAGTGCCACCCACCTTTTTGCTCTCTGGGGCTTCTGGCCACCTGGTCCTGCTGGGCCAGCTCCCTAGTCTCCCCCAGGCAAGGCACAGAGCTGAGAATCACCCCCCACCCCTCAAGAAGCAATGCAGACACTGAATCTCTTCAGGTCCAAGGAAAATATAGTTTGGGGCCCAGCTTCCCGGGATACCACTCCCCAGCTGAGATCAGAACCCCCAATGAATTAGTTAAGCAAGCCCCCTTTAGCAATGAAAGGGGGAATGTCCACACCGATTGCTCCCTCAGGTAATAATTATTTACACGGGGCTCGATAGAAAATAAAAGTGATTTTATTACGTCCAAGCAGTCGGATTTAAGTGGTAATAAGTGAGACCAGGCAGAGCAGATTACAACCTCAAAGTAACAGAAAACACTTAGCTACTTCTACACTAGAACTCCAGTACAAACTCACCCTAACACTATTTCTTTCCCAGATGAGCCTTCCGAACCAGGGAAGTCTCCTTTTCCCCGGGGTCTTTGGTTCCCTCCTTTGGGTGTGCCACACCAGGCAGCCAAAAGACCCCACCTGCTAGTCTCCTATTGTTTTTAAAGATTCCCTTCTTGCATGGGAAGTCATCTGGCCAGTTGGGGAGGATATGTGACTTCCCCAAACCAACCACTGCTAAGACTTAAAGGACAAAAGAGATTGTTTAACACAGGACTACTCAACACGCAGCCCACAGGCCTCATGCGGCCCGCGGCCTGTTTCTTTGCAGCCCGCAGTGTGATTTGGGTTTACACAGGGCTCAACCCACGGCCCGCAGGGGGGATCCTTTGAACATGGCCTCCACTGGGAACACGCTCCACAACAGCGAGTCCATATAATGGTCTTCTGTTGCTATGCGTTTTAGTAGTTCAATTCCTTGACTGTCATTGCTCATTAAAAGTGCTGTCATATGGGTGGAAATTGGGTAAATACTGCATTTTATTAATATCAGCAGAAGTGACTTAAATGGGGCCTGCTTCTTGTGTAGTCTTGCTTTAATCTTTGTATTCATGCCCGGCAGTGTGAATGAAGCTATTTGCATATATTTGCATATATATTTGCATGTATATGCAACCACACTTAAGTTGTGGTCCTTGGAGTGAGTATCACTGTAGCCCCCAGGGCTTCCAAAGTTGAGTAGCCCTGGTATAACAGCTGGTCATCTAACACCTGTGCTGGCTTTCATTCACACATTTAAAAACCATAAAGCACTCCACGTGCCATATGTCTAATTTCCCACACAAGAATGACACACACACCAAAATAAGATGAACAGAGCCAGCCGATTATGACATGAAGATGGACAGGTGACATGAAGCAATTTATCCAAAGCACTTTGAGTTATGTATATTTATGTCCATAAGTCCATTTCATAACGCATGGGGGGGAGGGGCCTGTCACAGTGAGTTAAGCACCTGAATCCTACCTCAGCAAATCCATGCCCCCACCCATGTAATGCAGGCGCCAGTCACCGGCGGGGTTAGGGGCTCAGTCTCCTCAACCAACACTTTGGCTGCGGCGGGTGCTGGAACGTGGTTGGTCTGGTTTGTGTCCTCAGAGCGCCACAGCATCTCCAGAATCCTGCTATGATGTGAAAGATCCCTGGGATTGTGTCGGTTTTCCTGCTACTTTGCTAAGTGCCCTCCTGCAGAGCTGAGCTTTTCTCGGCCCTATCATTCCACTGCTTTTGCGTACTAAGGAGCATGCTGCCGAGTCTCAAGGCTGATGCACTTTCTGCTCCCTAAGCAGGACAAGGAAGAGAGGGAAAACGCTGGCGCGCAGTTCAGAGAACAAAACACCCGTCTTAGACTCATCCTATGCTGGGGTCTCCCCTCCTGTGAAGCACCTGGAGAAACAGTTCCTGGGGCTTTAAAACCAACATGTAGTCCTGTGGCACTTAGGGCATGTTTACACTAGGAAACTATTTCGAAGTAACTACATTCGAAATAACAACTCCTGAAATAACTATTTGGAAATCAGCGTATTCCCCGTGGAAAGCAGGACTACAGATTTCGAAATAGCCAGCCCCTTATTTCGAAACAACAGTGTGGATGCTCCGCTTAGTAATTCCACATAAGGGGGGTTCCTTGGAAATAACTCCCTAATGTAGAACAGGGCTGAGAGACGAATACAAGTATCATAAGCTTTCATCAGACCCACGTCATCTCATGCAGAGCGGAAAAAAGTGGGGGGGGGACCCTCGCCATTTATACCACAAAAGAGAGGAGGGAAGTATTTGTCCATTGTAGTGCCGGTGCTAATGAGGCTAATTGAAGTGTACTTCGCTTTTGATGTCAATTTAGTGCTGAATGGAAGGAAAGCTGGTTTTAGAACTGGCCACCCAGTTCAAGTCTTGGTTCAAACCACAGGGTTAGTGCTCAGGTAGGGATGTCAATGGTTAACCGGTTAACTGGTAAGCATCACCCTTATTGGGTAATGCTTACTGGTTAACTGGTGGTCCAGCTAGGCTGGAGCAGTCCCCCGCCTGACGTGGGCAGGTTTTGCTCCAGCCCAGCAGGGCCTGCCATGCCATGCCGTAGGCAGGGGGCACTCCAACCCGGCCAGAAAAGCCCCTGCCCACAGTGGGGACCACTCCAGCCCAGCTGGCCCTCCACCTTTTAAGTGGTAACCAGTCACACATAAAGTTTAACCAGTTAGCTGATTTTGCATCCTTAGCTTCTGGGGGTTGCAGCTGTCACTGGACAGAGATTTTACATTTCTCCTTGCGTCATAGCAAAAGAGTAGAGCAAATTGTTTCTCCCACAACCTCCCTCCCCCCCCGCCACCCGCGTTGCAGGCGCTGTTTGTCCCAGTCGGCTGGGTCCCTGCTCACCCCATCCCCTCTTGCCGAAATGTTTTTTAGGAGGGACACCTGCACGTGCGGCTTTGCTCATTGATTTTTCTGCAAGCACTAATTAGCGTCTTTGAGTCTCCCTCCGTGGCAGTCTTTCAAGTGTTGGTTCCATTGATCGCATCTGCTTGGTTTTGTTTGCCTTTTTCCTGACTCATTTGCTGACTCATTGGCTGAGAGCTGACAGATTTTTGGGATATTTCGGGGGAACCTCTGATGACCTTTCTCCTGGCTGCACAGAGTAATCCTTTCCGCTTCATGGAAGCATTGCTTTACTTTCTACCTCAGTTTTTCTGGGCTGTGACTATTGTATGGATGCTTTCCTCTGGCAGGCAGGCTGGCCCAATGGGTAGAACATTGGACTGGGTGTTGGGAGAGATCCAGGTCCAATTCCCACCTCGGCCACTGCCCTGCTATGTGACCTCAGGCTCGTCATAAGTAGGATTGCCACATGGTTTAACCAAAAATACTGAACCA
>JANRFK010006689.1:6877583-6889558 GCA_030068395.1 Apalone spinifera
CAGCCTGCAAGAGGCTGAGGCCTCGCCAGGGAGCGGAGAGTGAGGCTGGAGCTGGCGGTTCAGAGAGAATCGTTTCCTTTTTTCTCTGAGGGAAGATTGCCCGGAGTAGGGGCCAGCTGCAGGCCAGGATGGGTGCAGGGTAAACCGGGCCTGCCAGCTGCCACTGCCTGGGATCCCTGGGGAGTCCCCTGCCCGCCGGCTATAGATAAACGGCTGAAAGCAGCGCTCTGTCCCTGGGGAGCACGGCTCCAGCCAAGGGGGCTTGGGGTTCTTGTCACTGAAAAAGGGACCAAATATGGGACTGGTCTTCCCAAGCCCAGTCCAAAGGCTGTCAAAAGGGCGGCTTTCTGGGCTGCTTGTGCCCGGGAGGGCCCTTGGATACGGTGCAGCCAGCACGGCGTGGGGGGAGGACGGGGCTGAGGGGCCAGCGCTCCTGGGTTCTCTCCCCGGCTTTGAGAGGGGGGTTGGTCCAAGTGGGTTAGCGCAGTGGGGGCTGGGAGCCAGGACCCTGGAGCTGGAAGACGAAGTACTGTGACCATTGCTCTTGCCTGCCTCCCCCCCTCATGCGCCCTGCTGGCTGAGAGGGGGCTAAGGGTCTGCGAATGCCCCTTGCCGGCTCCTGCAGGTCCCTCCTTGCAGGCTGGGGCTGGGCGGCTGCCGGGATGAAGGTGGGGAGGGGGCGAGAGCCCGGCGAGCTGCCATTTTAAAACCCTCCCTCCCCCCTTGCTTTGCTCTCTCCCCACAGTGGCAAGGGGAGACCCAGGAGTTCTGCCCCAACGCGAAGGTCGTGCTGGTGGGCTGCAAGCTGGACATGCGGACGGACCTCAACACGCTCCGGGAGCTCTCCAAGCAGCGCCTCATCCCCGTCACACACGAGCAGGTGGGCTTCCCGGGGGTGGAGGGGGGGATGCCCTGAGCCCTGCTGGCTCCAGAAGCCCAGCTGACGGAGGGCATGCAGCCAGCGCCTCGGAGTGCAGGCCCGTCCCCTCAGCAGGCAGCTCCGGCTCGCGGACGCTCCTCTCCCTGCCCTCGGTGAGAGCTGGGTGTATTCTTGGCACTCTCGCTGCATACTCAGGGGGCAGGCGCCTCCCAGGAGCTGTTACTCTGCGCACAGGCTGTCAGCTCCTGGTTAGCACCTAGCAGCTAAAATTACTTTCCTAGAAGGTGATGAAGACATTCAGCCATCCCGCCTGTGAAGTGGGGGCAGGGAAGGCAGCAGGGGATGGGGCTGTTCTGAGGGGGAAGGGCTCCCAGGACTCTAGCGGGAAGCTTTTTCCACAGGCTGGGAGATGAGGCTCCTCGGCGCTCAGGCCAGGCTGGCTGCTGCCGCCTCGGTAGCACGAGAGCCACAAGGGCCTGCACTTGGGGGGCAAGATGGAGGAAGCTGCTGTCTGTAGGGCGTCTGGCCCATGGCTGGGCTTCACTCTGGCATTAGGCCACCTCTCCAAGGAAACCACTGTCACTTGCCTAGGGTTGCTAGATACTTTCACAAAAAATCCCTAACATGGCGGGGGAAAAAATTGGTTAAGCAAAAAAAAAACCCCCAAAAAACCCAAAACACGGGGGACCAAACTTGTTGAGCAAAAGGAAAAAAAAACGGAAGACCAAATCGGACAGAAGACGCAATTACCAGACTGTCTGGGCAAAAAAACGGACACCTGGCAACCCTACACTTCCCCAAGCCTGGCCCTCTGGCGGCCACGGGAAAATCCACTCACTAACAGATGGGGGAACGCATCCGTGGGCTGGCACGTTCCCCCAGAACAAGCAGGTATTGCTGTCCCAGACGGACTCTGTCCTGCCTTCTGCTGCTTTGGCGCATGCCAGCCTCTCCGAGGCACTGCTGTCCATTCCGCGAGATGCATGGGAACCGCCAGGCAGTTGTTGCTGGGGGGAAGCTTTCCCTGCTGTATTTCAGTGCCCCAAAGGAGAAGTTCACCCCAGTGCAGGGGGGCCAGCGCAAGGGGTAGGACCCACTTTACCCAAGCAGAAGCTCTTTCCAATCTGTTTATGCCAATTGCTGCAAGCCGCCGCCAGGCCATGGTGTGTCTTGGTGCGGGAGTGGTTTATTTCAGTTTGTCCTAAGCCATTCCCCCATTGACGGAAGCTAATCTGATGTTAACTGGGTTTAAACTGAAGTCAGCACATCCACACAGCAGTGTGCACCGTTCAGCATCCTGCCTTTGGTTCAACAGCGCTGCTGTGGGCAGCCAACGCCCACGGCAGCGCGCTTTGCCCCTGGCCTCCATCCCGAGCCTGGTCTTTTGGACATTGCTGGGGTGGGGGTGAATGTTGCACTTCTGCATCCATCACCCAGATGTTCCTTTGGAGCTGTCAGGGTGTCCTGGCTCCCTGGGGGCTGAAACCCCTTCTCCGTTTATGGTGCCCCGGTATCATCTTGCAGTGGAGGGATAAATAACCCGGTGGTTTGGCTGGTTCTGAGGCTGGTAATTTGGGCTGAGGACACAAGTCGCTTGCTGAGATAAGGGGATTTCCTGTCTGGGTTGCAGGCCTGGCAGCTGAACTTGTGGCACAAACACACCCTCAAGAAGCACAGCTCACAGGGCTGCAGTCATTTAAGGAGCAGGTGTCTGGCTGAGCCATGAGCAAATTCCTGCTTTTATGAAGGGTGGGTCCAAGGTCCACTGTACAGATGTGGAGAGGAGGGATTCTGGCCCCTAACCAGCCTGTTCGCTCCCTGCCCACAGGCAGTCGGACTTGTTTAAAGTGTTATTTATCTTGATTCTCTAACCATGGGGAGCACAGCAGTTACTGACTGGCTCCACCTTCTGCTAGCTCTGCGCTGATTAGGCCTCAACTGGAGTATTATGTCCAGTTCTGGGCACCACATTTCAGGAAAGATTGGAGAAGGTCTAGAGAAGAGCAACACAAACGATTCAAGGTCTAGAAAACAGGAGCTATGAGGGAAGGTGGAAAGAACTGGGTTTGTTTAGTCTGTAAAAGAGAAGACTGAGAGGAGTTGATAACAACTTTTAAGTATCTAAAAGGGTGTTGCAAGGAGGAGGGAGAAAAATTGTTCTCCTTGGTCTCTGATGACAGGACAAGAAGCAATGGGCTTAAATTGCAGCCAGGGAGGTTTAGCTTGGACATTAGGAAAAACTTTGTAGCTGTGAGGGTTGTTAAGCACTGGAATAAATTGCCTACGGGAGGTTATGGAATCTCCATAATTGGCCATTTTTAAGAGCAGGTTAGACAGACACCTGTCATGGATGGTCTAGATTGGGGTGGGTGATGAATAAGCCCCGTGCGGAAGCAGCTCCCCGCTGAGCTGCCTTTCCCGCCCGCCGCAGCCCGCACACCCAGGCTGATGCAAACCCTTCTCTCCCTCCCATTTCCCCCCCCCCTCCAGGGCAGCACGCTGGCGCGGCAGATGGGGGCGGTGGCGTACGTGGAGTGCTCCTCCAAGGTCTCCGAGAACAGCGTGCGGGACGTCTTCCACGTCACCACGCTGGCCTCCGTCAGCAGGGTGCACAAGCATCTCAAGCGCAGCAACTCCAAGCGGGGACTGAAGCGGGCCTCTCAGATGCCCAGCAGGGCGGACTTGTTGAATGACACGGAGATCAGGAAGGACCGAGCCAAGAGCTGCTCCGTCATGTGACACATGGGCTGTAAATAATGTGTGTGTGTGTTGTTTATTTTGTACAGTCACTGGCCTAGACAAGGGCGCAGCGCTGGCTGCGGGAGCCAACCTGCCTTCCCAAGGCGTTTCTCTTAGTTTCTAGGTCCGAAGAGGCTCTAGCTGCAAATCAGGGTGCATGTGTCACCCCCTCGCCATGGAGACTTCTGGATTGGCTGTTGCTGTGCTGACTGCTTGGGGTAAAGGAACCACTCACCAGAGGAATATTCAGGTGCTGGAAAGTCAGTGATGAAGTGGAGGGGGGAAAAAAGGGGGCGTGTATGTGTGTGTGTGTGTCTCCTGTACACACGTCTGCCTGTGTATGTGCAGCTGTACCTACGCACACAGCGCGGGGAGGGGGGACAGGTGGTGGGGTCTGGGACAGAGGCGTGGGACGTGGGAGGAACAGTCGGTGACAGAGTGTTCCTGGGCAGGAGAAATAATATCCCTATAAGATTTTAGGACCAAAAGCAGCAGGTGATCAGCGGCGTGTCCTACTGGTGACTCACCACTGGAAGGGACTGGCTCTGGCTTCAAGGCAGGGTCACTGCAAGAAGTAGGAGATCTGCTCAGTGAGCTGGGAGGGGAAGGTTCCCTGGGGTGGATTATAGCCAGCCCCTAGTGGAGGACAAAGATAACATACCCCTCCAGACATTTTAATTCCATCTAAACTCAGTGCTGAGATACCCAAGGAGAAACTTGGCCCCAGAGATGAGGTCAGTCCCTCCCCGTGAGCTGTGGTTCCCTGTAGCAAACAGGTGCTATTTTCGGAGACGTGTAGAGTGGCCGACAGCCGGGCTAGTAGCTGTATTTGTCCCCACCACGGACAGCTGCACCCTTGACGCATGCAGCATCTGACAAAGCAATCCGCAATAACGATCCAAATCCTGTTCTCCAGCCATTCCCAGCCGCAGATTGTGTTGCATGGTACCTGTGCTTGTTTGGTTTGAATATGCAACAAGATGTGCTCACACCCCCATCTCCACTGTGCCAGTGGGAGGGATGAAGCATCATACCTTGCTAGCCCCCTGTAACCGGCCTGCTACTGCCGCCTCTCATTGCTTCTAATGTCCTCTAATGCCTTTGACTACAAGCTTAACTTTGACTTGATGTCACACAGACACTTTAAGGAAAAACGCCAACCTCGTTGCCTGGGCCCATCTGTGCTGATGGGCTGCAGGAATCCATTAAAGGATGTCATTGGAAAACAGCAGGTGCTCGGCTTTGTTTCTTTTCAATGAATGTAACGGAATTGGGCCCCTGCCCTTCGAAAGGGGCTCCTTGTCTCTTGTGGTTTCTCTCGCACACACCTGGGCCTGGCCCAGGGGAGAGAAGCAGCATGCTATGTTGCGTGTAGTCACTCTGGTGGTTCAATGCTTGTCTAAGGTCTTGTCTACGCTGGCATGTTTTGTCTCCACAGCCTGCCATTTGGCGACAAAACAGTGAGAGTGTTTGCATGACAACACCACTTTTGTCAATAAAAAACCCCACCCAGTTTTGGCAACAAAAACCGTCCGCCTCTGCAAGAGACGTTTGTCTTTTCCCCTCCCTTTGTTGTCAACAAAGAGCTACTGTGGGCTCTGCTATTTGTTTTGTCGAGAGAACTGGCTTCCGTCAGTATCCCACGTTTGCCCTGGTGGCTCTGCACAGCATTTTGTGATCTCTGCTGCCCTGCAGGCATTCGCCCCTCCCTTTTCAAAGCTCCAGGAAGTATCTGACAGCTGAGTGAGCTGTCTTGTTTGGGGAACAAACAAAGAACAAATAATCAGAATGCTCCTGTTCTGCTCTGCACTAGGAACACGGCAGCCGGCAGGCTACTGCTTCAGGGGGAGGGCTGGGGAAACTACGGTGCTGCTTTGACATTCCTCAGCATGGAGAGCTCAGAGCTACGAGGGAATCCCAAGAAGTGCAGGGATCAGCCCTGCCTTCCCACAACATTGCACTGTGGGATGCTTACCCACAATGCTTTGCTCTGTCTGTCAACAGGAGAGCTACCAATGCGGCCATGAAATGTCGACAAAGGGAGGCAGAAAAACTGGTTTGACCGGTTTTCACTTTTAGCGACATTGGCTCGTCGACAGCACTTTTGTTGCCAAACCTTCCTAGTGTAGACATAACCTAAGTCGATGTGCATTCGTTCCTGTGTCTAAACCGTTCTCTAGGTCTGCAGCATGCTCTGCCCTGTTAGCACTGGGGCAATTACGATTGGCTTTTTACAGGCCTTGCGGTATTGCCCTTGAGAAAGGGCAATAACGATTGGCTTCTGATTTAGAGGCTGGCATATCCATACTCTAGCAAGGCTAACACTTCAGTCAGCGCACAAAAGCTGATAATGGGGCTGGAGCATGAGAGGGTTAAAAGAACAAATTGTGTAGTTGAATTTGGGCAAAGGCTACAGAAAAAATGATACTAGCCGTGCACAATGCGGAAGGGCTCCGGAGTCCCCCGGTGCGTGGCCACGAGCGATGGGATGGGATGGGACAAGACACCACGTCTGGAAAACTCTCTCAGCAATGCCAGTCCCTTCTCACTGATTTTTATCAGTAATTTCTTCCAGACCATTGCTGAAAATGTTAAATAGCATCAGACCTAGACCTGATCCACTCACTAGAAACTCACCCATTTTGCATCAATTGCTGGCTACTTTTTTGAGGTCTGTCAGTTAGCCAGAACTTAATCAATTATACTTGTGCTTTCCGGGTAGTGTAAAGTGCTAATTTTTCAATCAAAATGTCATGGTACTAAATCAAACACCGTATAAACGTCTGAGTGAATTACAGCTACATGGTTAGAGCTTTGTGGTGGAATCTCCATCCCTGGAATTTTTAAAATAAAGACTAGATGTTTTTCTAAAAGATATTCTTTAAATTAAGCACCACTATTGGACTTAAGTCTTGGCTTGACCAAGCCCTGGCTGGGTTGATTTAGTTGGGATTGGTCCTGCCTAGAGCAGGGGGCTGGACTTGATGATCTTCTGAGGTCTCTTCCAGCTCTATGGTTCTATGATTCTATGACTGGAAGCAGGAATTAATACAGGGAAGTTTTCTGGCTTAGGTTATGCAAGAGGTCAGATGAGAACAGATGACCACAAGTCTGTGAATCTCAGAATCTATGAACCTTATCAGCCAAACATACTAGCTTATCAGAGAATGACTGGTTTTCTATAAACTCTTGTTGCCTGGCATTAATTATATTCCTGACTTTTAACTCTATAGTAATTTAATTCCTCATCAGTTTTTACATTATTTTGCTTAGGATTGATGTACAATTAACCAGCTTATAGTTTCCTGAGTCATCCTACTTGCCCTTTTTGAATATTGTTGCAACGTTAGCAGCCTTCCAGTCTTTATTAAAAATTACCATCAGCCAGCTAGAGAGTGCCTCAGCCAGCTCTTTTAGGACTCTTGGGTGCATGTTATCTGGGCTTGCTGATTTAAAATGATCTCTAACAGATGTTCTCTAACATTCTCCTTAGTTACTAATGGACTGCTGTCTTCGTGTGATAAGAGTACATCATCCTGTTTCTTTCCAAATGCTGATGATACACTTATTAAACTATTCTGCCTTTTCTGCAGCATTATTAATAGTGTGGCCATCTCCATGTAGTAATGGGCCTACACCACTGCTAGAATTTCTTTTGTTCCTAATATATTTTAAAACTCTTTCTTAATTGTCCTTAGCCTTGCCAAGCCATGGATTTGGGCTGGTCCTGCTTTGAGTATGGGGTTGGACTAGATAACCTCCTGAATTCTCGTCCAAACCTAATCTCCTATGATTCCATAAGTGGATGATGTTTTTTCTTGAGACTTTAGCTTCCCGTATGAATTACCTACTTCACTTCTAGTTTGTATTGCTTGCAACTAGGGCTGTCAATTAATGCACGTTAATGCCTGCGATTAACGCAGGGCAGAATTAATGCGTTAAAAAAATTAACGCGCGTTACTCGCAGGTGTTTTGCGTGTGTAGCGCTGCCATGTTGAAACGCTGCCGCGACATTCAAAGGGGCAGCGAGGATCAGCTGTGCGGTGCTGCCCCTTTGACACACCACCGCAGTGTTTCAAAGGGACAGCGCCACACAGCTGATCCCGGACTCCCTGCGGCGCTGCCCCTTTGACACACTGCCGCAGCATTTCAACCGCGGGGAGCCTGGAATCAGCACTGTACACTTTCTATTTTGTGTTGTAATTGAAATCGATATATTTGAAGATGTAGAAAACATTCAAAAATATTTAAATACAGTAGAATCCCGATTATCTGACCTAAACGGGACCGACAGGTGGTCGGATTACTGAAAATGTCGGATGATAGGGACTCTACTGTAGCTGGCGCCGCTTGGTTCCCATCCCTGCCTGGCCCTGGCTCCTTCCCTCCCTGCGGCTCCCAGGCACGGGCCGGAAGAATGGCCCCGCTCGCTGCCCCGTCGCTCTCCTGGAGCCACTGATGCTGCTCCTGCCAGCGCCGCTTTGTCCCCGGGAGCTGCAGGGTTGGATAAAGCGGAATGTCGGATTACCGAGGTCAGATCATCCGGATTCTACTGTAGATAGTATTCTTATTTTTGTTTAACAGCGCGATTAATCACGATTAATTTTTTTAATCACTTGATAGCCCTACTTGCAACCCACTGCCCCCTTTTCCGTTCTGTGATACGTTGATTCTCAGTTTCTAATTGCAGCCTTCTTGTTACTATTGAACCAGGATGGGCTTTCAGCCAAAAGTTCTCTTTCTTGAGTGTGCAATTGTGGGTTTTTTGGCCATCTCATAAATGCTTTTTAAAGAACTTTCATGTCTTTTTTTCAGTTATAATTTTCTTATCTTCAGGAAATTAGCCCTTCTGAAGCCCCACACGTCTATATTGCTGGCTGGGACTCCTTTTTACCCATATTGAATGCACTCAGGTCACAATTCCTGGTCCTGAGGCAACTCGCAAGTTCCAGTGAGTAATTCAAAAAGCCATCAGCTGTGTTAGCTAACATATTGTTATGAGCACAACCTGGAATTAAATCTCTGCTCCTGGGCATTATATGAACACCAGCTTGCGTATGGCTTTGTCTATACTTAAAAGTTTATGGCGTAGCTGGGTTAGCACTGCCGCAGCAGCGTTTAAACTGAAAATGTGGCCCTGGCACAAGTGCTCTGTGTAAACTGCCTCTGTGAGGGGAGGAGCGAACAGTGCTAAGGGTGTGGTTCCCAGCACTGTAGCCTGGTTCACACTGGTGCTTGACAGCGCCGCAACTTGCTGTGCGAGGGGGAATGTTTTTTTTCACACTCCTGAGCCAGAAAGTTAGTGTTGTAAAGTGTCAGTGTAGACTTAGGCCAATCTACACTGGCAAGTTACTGCACAGTAAATCAGCTCCCAGCGCTGTCACCCCTGAGGTGTCCACACTGGGAAGGCACTTAGTGCGCACTTGCTGTGCCCTGGGTAATCCACCTCGACGAGAAGTGTAGAGTTTGCTGCACTCTGGGTACAGCACTGGAGGGGGGGGAGCAGCCTGGACACTTGACTTGTTTGTTACATTGTGACTGGCCTCCAGCGATGGCCCATAATCCCTCAAGTCCCCCTGCTCTTCGTTTGGCACTCAGTCTACGCTGCAGGCTTGTGCAGATCCCCTTTCAGAGCTATGTTTGGCACAGCCTGCAAGCAGGGCTGATTTGCTCCAGAACACAGAGCAAACCAGATGGATGGAATGTTTGTGCTGCAGGTGTGTCTGTGTGCGTGTGTAGAGAGAGTGTGCTGGGCAAAGAGCTGGGAAAGGAGGCTGAGATGTTGGGGGTTTCCTCCTCCCCCGCCTCAGGAGGGGTACTTCCCTGCTGTTGTCTGAACTTACAAGATGTTGTGCTGACATCCCCCAAAACACACTGCCTCTCCCACCCTGCACACAAGTGCACTGACACACACACCCACACACACTGCCTGTCACACCCTGCACACACACACACACTCACGCACACCCACACACACTGCCTGTCACACTTTCCTCCTGACTCCTGTTGAAAATCAGCTGTCACTGTAGCAAGATGACCATGGAGCAGTGAGATTGGGAAACCTGCATCGTGTGACGCTGCCTGCCCCATGCTGCATTGCAGACCCTTCCCAAAGCACCCTGCGGCCAATTGCCCAGTGGGACAGCTCCCACAATGCACTGCTCTCCGTGGCATTGCAAGAGCTGCTAATGTGGACATGCTCCACCATCACAAAGAGCAGAGTGTGGACACACAAGAGCTGTGTCCCTGCAGAGCTCTGTAACTACTAGTACTTCACCTCTGCCCGGGTGGACCTGGATCTAGCCTAAGAAATGGCTATGATGAGCTTCAAGGGGATGTTCTCCCCTGGGGAGGGCTGGTCACACCTTTCTCAGGTAAAACAGAGATGGGCAACAAGATCCTTTAGAGCCCCTAGCGCGGCTTCTGCATGAGGCAGGAGAGAAAAGCCTGGTTGATAGACGGGAACGATGCCCAGGGCCTATAACAGGATGGAGAGCAGGCGCTCTGAGCTGTCCTCTCGCAGGAGCTAGGGGATAGTCGGTGAAACTAAAAGGCAACTCATTAAAAAGTCATGCAATGAGCTGGTGACAATGTCACAAGCAGACCCCCTCCCCTCCGACCCTCAGCCCCCTGCCACAGACTCGGCACGTCTCGCTTCCCTCTCCTTTCATGAGAAAATGCCAAATGTGGATTGCGCTGCAGTGGGCATGGAGCCAATACTCTGTCCGAAAGCAGC
Organism: Apalone spinifera; assembly: GCA_030068395.1. Lineage (NCBI taxonomy): Eukaryota > Metazoa > Chordata > Testudines > Trionychidae > Apalone > Apalone spinifera. The sequence goes on from JANRFK010006689.1 coordinate 6,887,939, forward strand.
GTGAGCCCTCGCCCGCGGCTCCCCACGCAAATGGTGACATGTTCCCATTTTCTCAGGTCACCAGTGCGCAGAGACAGCCCCGGCGCGAGCTGGAACTCAGCCAGGCTGCCTGCCCGCCCAACTCCTAATACACTTTAAATGCAGAGCTGTGGCGGGGGGAGGTCCTGGACCCAGCGCGAGCCAGGACTGAGCTGGGCTGCTGGCCAGCCTGCTAAAAAATGTACTGGCAAGTGTGGGGGAGGGAAATGCGTGTAGTCTATAGCATTAACCGATAAGCTTAATCGACTGCACTATTACATCCCTCCTGACCTTGCCTGCTCCCAGCACAGCGCTGCAGCCCCACCACATGCTGGCAGCCTTGCAGAGCCACCCTCGCGGCGGCACAATCCCGCCAGGTGCTGGGTCTCTGCCTCCCAGGGGCAAGCCACCCACAGCTCATGCAGCTGCCCCAGCACCCCAGCTACAGCATCCTTCGTGCGCTGAAGGGTGGCAACCAGGGGGGCCCTGCTCCCCGTGCAGGAGTGTGTACTCGGGTCTGCCAGGTGAATGAATGCGCTAAAGCTCTACCGCTGGCTTAGGCAGCAGCCTGCTCCACTGGGCCTCACTTCTCTGATGCAGCAGGATGTTTACCTGTGGCGCAGGTTCAACCTCTCTAGTCTGGCGCCCTCAGGGCCGAACCAGAGAATTTGCCGGACGACGGGAGGTCGATATTGTCTAGCAGCACCACCAATCTTTCTGCTGCTTGCTGGGCTCCTAGAGACGTGCAGGGGTCAATTAGAGCTAAATAACGGCACAGAACACAGAGCCAGGACTGAGGGCTGTAAACAAACTTTATGGGGCCGTGGGAAACTTGGCCACACCCATGATAATTGTACATCTGGCTAACTACAATCATGCCAGACCATGAAGGTGGTTGGACCAGAGAGTGCCAGATTAGAGAGGTTCAAACCTGTCTCTGCTTTTGACAACAGCTGGAACGCTTGCTAGCAGTCACATACTGACTTCCCACCCTCCTGCAGCCTGCGGCCAGCCTGTGTTTCTCCTTTGTTGGCCCTTGACCTGCTAAACCTAGGAATTTGCCGTTAATGAGTTAATTAATTTGAGCTCTAATATGTTATTAAATGGTTCTTCATTAACATTCAAGAGTTTATGACCATTTAAAACGCAGGGCCCAGCCCCTGGTGCATTGGCTGGATTTTCCCCACATACATGTGACATGTGGGGCATGAAGGGTCATGTGCCCCCTAGATGGGTCACATGACCCCTATATTTTAATTGCTGAAAGCCAGGTGCTCTCACTCTGCTCCCCTCCCCCACCCAGAGGGCGGGTTTCCTCTGTCCATGCAGATGCTCAACCACAAGTTTGCACAGTGCCTAGCACAACGGGGCCCTGATCCGTGACAAGGGCTCCTAGCTGCTACAATCGTGCCAATAAACACTACTAATAAAACCTAGACTCCATGAAGCCACATCCCCTGCTAACATAAGAACTAGGGGTCACCCACTTAAATGAATAGGTAGCAGGTTTGAAACAAACAAAAGGAAGTTTTTCTTCGTGCAGCGCAGCGTCAACCTGTGGAACTCCTCGCCAGAGGATGTTGTGAAGACCAGGACTTTAAC
>JANRFK010006689.1:6910904-6923765 GCA_030068395.1 Apalone spinifera
TCAGACGATTCTCTTTCAAGTGCAGTCTTAAAAGGCCTTTGAAGCAGGATGCAGAACTGGAAGGGACCTCGAGAGATCATCAAGTCCAGTCCCCTGCCCTCCCGGCAGGACCAAGCACCATCTAGACCATCTGTGATAGATGCCTATCCAACCTGATCTTAAATATCTCCAGAGATGGAGACTCCACAACCTCCCTAGGCAATTTATTCCCGTGTTTAACCACCCTGTCAGGAAGTTTTTCCTAATGCCCAACCCAAACCTCCCTTGCTGCAGTTTAAGCCCATTGCTTCTTGCCCAGTCAAAGGTCAAGGAGAATAATTTTTCTCCCTCCTTGTAACACGCTTTTAGATACTTAAAAACTGCTATCCTGTCCCTTCTCAGTCTTCTCTTTCCCAGACTAAACAAACCCAGTTCTTTCAGCCTTCCCTCATAGCTCATGTTTTCTAGACCTTTCATCATTTGTGTTGCCCTTCTCTAGACCCTCTCCAATTTCCCCATCTCTTTCTTGAAATGTGGTGCCCAGAACTGGACACAATACTCCAGTTTAGGCCTAATCAGCACAGAGTAGAGCAAAAGTAAAGGAAGAAGCAAGCAGGAACCTGCATTGGATGGGAATTAAACCAAGAACAGTCACGTGAGAGGCAACTGTGCTGATCACTCCACTGCCACCACACTCCTGGGCGTGTACAGCTCCTGTTAACAACTCCAGGACTCCAAGCAAATCCCCCCCGATCCTTTACATCAAGGGCTGGCCTGAGAACAAACCATTCAGCTACCAGTGATGCCAACAGTCCAGATTTGGAGTTTTGTCCTTTCCCACGCTCTGGAATTCCTTCCGATACATCTTCCAGACTTCCAAGAACTCTCAGGAAGACACCTGCTTCCATGCGGCACATCCCAGTAGAACGGCCACCCTGTCCGAGCCATAGGAATGGCACTTTGCGCCTTCACAACCCCAAAACAGAGGCCCACTGCCAACCGGGCCCTGTAGACTCCCGTTTCATAAAAGCTTCACAAAGAAACTCTGATTTATAGCGCACCAGCTATGTGACTGTGCGGATAGGCAGGGTCCCTGCCCTACAGACATCAAAATCAGTAAGCGACAGAGAAACGGCAGCTTTTAAAGACAACCGGCTCAACGTCTCTGGACTATGACAGACTATGACAGATAGAATATTTAAATGCCCCACCTCTTTATAGCCAGAGCTGAGGGGCAAGATAAGCAGGAGGCCAAGGAATGAGCTACTGCAGCGTTTAATACGGCAGGAGCAGTTGAGTAAGGGAGATGCTCTGAGCTGCCGTTGGCTCAGAGAGACCGGCTTTGTTCTCCCAATCTAAAACCAGCCCCGTTCCCCCTGAATGAAAGTCGGAGGAATTTCTTGTCAATTGATTTGCAGGCAGACGCGCGACTGCTGAGCAGATTGTCCGATGCCCTCCTGGCCCCCGCTCAGCCGGGCACAAAGCAAGGTCAAGGCTCCCTGACCCCTGGCTAACTGCACATGGGACGGAGTGGAGGGATAACGCAGTCCCCGCTGGTGAGAAGCGGCACGTTGCAAGCCGTGGCACGGGGCGCATCACAGTGCAGGCTGGAAGGGTGAGATGTGGCGGAGGCAGGCCGCAACAAATTCGGGTGGCAAATCCCGGTGAGCCCGCAATCGAGGCTCTGCTAATTGGGAGAGCACGACAGCGGAGCAGCCCAAAAGCATGGCTCAGAATCCCGAGCAGGGATGTGAGCAACGCAAGGGACACAATGCAGCAACACGCAGGGATGGGGAATACTGGTTCATCGGTTAGCCGATGAAATGGGGGCGGAAGGGGGGCCACCACGGGCAGGGGGCTGCTCTAGTGCATTGGTTAACAATTCATATCCCAAGCGGTATGGGCAAGGCAACCCCCAGCCCTGCCTCCAGCCCCGCCCCTTTCTGCCCAGGCCCCGCCCCACACAAGAGTCAAGCTACTTCCCCCCCCCACACACACACACACAGCACCATGGGGAGGGGGGGTGTGCCACCCCTGCCTCTCCAGCCCGGAGCACAGGGAGGATGGATGCTCAGGGGCAGCAACACTCCCTCCCCGCCCCCAGCGTTCTGCGGGGCCAGGCTGGCGGTTTGGGAAGGCAAAGCCTCCCCTTGCCTAGCATACCGGCCGCCCATGCCTAGCAACAAGTAGCAGCCATTAGAAAGATCAACAGCACCAAAGGAAAAATGGAGCTCATGAAACTCAGGAGAATAGAAGCAAGAATACCCCAGTCTCCACTCCGCTCCCCGGGGGCAGCTGGAGGTGGTTCCACGTCTGCCGCTGAAATGCAACACTCGTACCACAACCCTTCTCACCCAGCACCACGACCCTTCTCACCCAGCGATCGCAAAGCCCTTCGCCACGTCTTGCTGCCCCCCTCGGAGTCTTTTAATGCCACTTCAAACAAGCAAGAAGACACCGAGCTGTGGCTCCGGGTACCCTGGCCTTGCTAAAAGCAACCGTGCAACACAAAGAAACCCCACTGCAGCCAACCCCTTCCTCAAGGCGCCATCCCCAGCACAACCCAACTGGCAGGACGCTCCCAACATGCACCTGCTCATGGAATCCCAGGGCTGGAAGAGCCCTTAGGAGTCGTCGAGTCCAGCCCCCTGCCCAAAGCAGGACCAACCCCAACTAAATCATCCCAGCCAGGGCTTGGTCAAGCCGGGACTTAGAAACCTCTAGGGATGAAGATTCCACCCCCTCCCTAGGGAACCCATCCCAGTGCTTCACCACCCTCCTAGTGAAGTAGTTTTTCCTAATATCCAACCTAGACCTCACCCACTGCAACTTGAGACCATTGCTCCTTATTTTGCCATCCGTCACCCCTGAGAACAGCCTCTCTCCGTCCTCTTTGGAAACCTCCTTCAAGTAGCTGAAAGCTGCTCTCAAATCCCCCTTCACTCTTTTCTTCTATGGACTAAACAAGCTCAAATCCCTCAGCCTCTCATACGTCATGTGCTCCAGCCCCGGATTCATTTTTGTTGCCCTCCGTAGGACGCTCTCCAATGTGTCCACACCCGTTCCGCAACGGGGAGGGGGGGGGGGCAGAACTGGATGCAATACTCTAGAAACCTGAAGCATTTCACAACGCTTCTTGAGACTCCTCCATGAACGAAGTTCTCCACCCGGAGATAGGACGCCCAGTGACTTTAGAAGGAATTTGAGCCCAGGACACCCCAGTTGGCTCTGCCAAAAATTAGCGCTTCACAAGATCAATTCAGCCACCTTGGGCCAGTGCTCAGAGGGAACCAGGGCTTCCAACCGTCAGTAAATTATCAGACAGTCCGTATAAAAGAGCTAAAATCGGAGCTGTCCATACAATCCATAAAACCATTTACATGCCAACAAAAAACAAAAAAAACCCACCAAGCTTTGCAGTGCATCTGGAGAGTCCCTCTCCCTTAGCCCCAGAGTGAGCACTGCATCAGTGGGGCAGCTCCAGGGGGCCTATGATTCCCAGGGCAGGGGCGGAGAGGGGAATTCTCCCACCGGGGGCTTCCTTTGACCTGCTGCTGGCAGACGGAGGCTGCTCTTCTCCGCCTCCAGCTTTGCACTCTTCTTTGGCACTACTAGCATCAGCACAGCAGCAACTATTGGGGCGGGGGGGGAGGGGATGCAGTACACACCCCTGTCATGGCTGGGAGAGAGTGGAAACAGCGAGCCAGGCACAGCAGCCTTCTTCTTCACACAACGCACAGTCAACCTGTGGAACTCCTTGCCAGAGGATGTTGTGAAGGGTTAGAAAAACAACTTGATACATTCATGGAAATTAGGTCCACAATGGCGACTAGTCCTGATGGGTAGGAATGGTGTCTGTTTGCCAGAAGCTGGGAATGTGCGACAAGAGATAGATCACTCCATGGCTGCCTGTTCTATTCCTTCCCTCTGGGGCACCTGGCATTGGCCTCTGTCGGCAGACAGGACACTGGGTTAGACAGACCTTTGGTCTGACCCAGTCTGGCCATTCTTATATAGGCTCTTTGCTGGTAAGTCACAGTGGGGCGGTCACCTGTGGCAGTCCCTGGTCCCAACCTGGCAAGTGACTCCCGGGTGTCCCTTCCCATGGTGGAAGGAGGGCCTGGGGGCTGGTTTGGGCCAGGGGGACTGTAATAGGAATAGGATTATGTCCGCATGCATGTGGACTATGGATCACTTCTGTCCTTTGGAGCCATCTTTATATTCCATGAGACTGTGTCCATAAAAAAGTTTGGCTGTCCGTGTGTTGTTGTTTTTTTAACAACATATTAGCCACCCTGGTGGGACCGAGGGGAGGCGATTCGACAGCCTAAAACCACAAGAGCCTGAGCTGAGGTCCGTGCCTGGCAGGACACAGCCGCTGCTCCTGCGACATTGCTGTAACCCCGCAGTCTGCGAACACCAAGCAGAATAAGGGACCATCTGGAAAGCGCATGACGCAGACAACAGCTTATCAACTCAGACAATTAACCTCCGCTCCCAGTTCTGGTGCTGAGCATTAGACAAAGCCAACAAGTACATTACAAACTGGCCCGGCTGGTGGGTTTTCCAAATGGCCGTGACCAGGAAAAAGGCGGGTGAGGGGAGTGGGATTTTCCCACTTTGGGGCGGGGGCGTTTCTGGGCCTCTCGCCAGGCCTCGTTACTGAACAGCTGTCGCTCACAGGAAGTCCAGCTCGCGTTGTTATTGGCAGAGGAATCCCCCAGTCGAGGCAAGGGTCGGGGAGCTGGTGCCAAGCTGCAAACCCCGGCACGGCAGGCAGGAGGCGCTCCAGAAGGTCTGTAAGGGGGAGCTTTGCTGCACATCACCAGGAGGGGCTGGGCAGAGAGGGCGATTCCAGATCACGCCTGAAACAAGGGCCCATGGCAGCTGTGACGTTGCTCCAGGCAGGAAGGGAATGGAGACTGGCTCCGGGGCCTGTGAGAACGGGCATCTCCCGAGGGAACACACAGGGCTTAGTGGTCTCTGGCCGCCTGGCTGGTGACTCTGGCGGGCAGTTCTCACAGTGACTGGAACTAGCCCCAGTGTTACCCCGGGTAACACCAAAACAAGCAGCTCAAGATTTGAGCGGCTGGAATCCCGCTGGAGGAAGCAGGCGAAAGAACAAGAAAAGTTTCCAGATGTGACAGAGCCCACAGAAGTCAGGGGCTGCAGACACCACGAGCACCTTCTAAGCTGTCCCGGGCGCCTCCTAGCCCAGTCCCTGCATTACAGCAAGGCGCCAAAATTGCGAGTCCGCCGGTTCCCTCAGCACTGGGTATCCCGGGGAAAGGTTTTTGGGACCGGCCAAGCGCGTGCAATTAGCTCCCCACCAGCGGGGATGCCCCACACTTTGAGCGGCAAAGAGCTGGCAGGCTGGCCAAGAGCACGGGGGCGTCTCCTTTCCCGAAGGGCTGGAGCTCATAAACGTGGGTGGCGGGGGACCCCAAAGTTTGGGGAGGCAAGCCCCACTCAGCCTCGCCCACCGGAGCCCAGGTCCCTCCCCCTACTGTGGCCGCTGCTGGCCCCTGTCCTGAAAATCCCGAACATGTCCGGAAAAAAATTGGTTGAACAACAACAACAACAAAAATTTCCGCACCTTCCCGCACTCCCAGCCGGCCTTCCAGCCGAGAAAAATTAGGTTTCTTTACTGGACAGAAGAAGCAATCACTGGACTGTCCGGGAGAAAACCAGACATCTGGCAACCCTAGCTGCTGGCCCTTGCCCCCCGCCCCATGGTAGCATCCCCAGCCTCAGAGCTCCTGAGAGGCAGCAGGCAGCGTGGCCCAGGTCTGAGGGTCTGGAGAACTGCCCAGCAGGCGTGGCACAGAGCTGGGGCTCTGCTGTCTGCATCCCTGACCAGCAATACCCTCCCGCAGCTGAGCTGCCAGCCCCAGCGCTGAACGGCCAGAGTGGTCCCAGCTCCAGGAGGACTTGCCTGCTCTGGGCTCTTGGCAGCACAACAGCAGGCTGGGGGAGTCGGCCTGGGGGGGTTCCGGTGGAGCCTGGGCAGGGCTCCGATGGAGCATGGGCAGGGCCGGGAGAGGCCGCTTGGGAAGGCAGCGCCTGACCCTGCCGACGACCCCCGCCGCCCATGCTCATGAACTTGTGCACTTGATTTCTCTGGTGAGCCGGGCGTTAAAGGAACGCTGCGTCTCCCCCGTGCCGAACGGCCCTGGCCGTCCCAGCTCATTCAGAACAAGCTTTACTTGTGCGAGCCACAGCCCCCCCTCCTCCCCGCCCATCCCGCTCCTGGATCAGGACTCCGGCATTTCCCGCCGTTCCCGCTCCCACGGACCAGGCTGTCCTTTACGCGTATGTCTGGCAGGGAAAAGACGTGGGATTCTGGTTACTGGTCTGGCTGCCCCTGCCCCCCAGGGCTGGATTCTGAGGGAACTTACTGCCCCCAAGGGCTTTCTGCAGGGCTGTTTACGGCGCTTGCCCTGACAGGAAGCCTCCCCTCCCCCTTCATTACTTGTACCACTGCATATGCGCCGCTAATCGATCGGGTGCTGCAAGTGGGTGGAGGAAGAGACGGTCCCTGCCCCAAAGCGCTCGCAGTCCAACAAGAAGGGACACAGAGCTGGGGAAAGGGAAGGTTATTCTCTCCCGTGTCCAAGAAAGAGCAAGTGACTGGAACAAGGGCCCATGGCAAGTGTGTGTCGGAGCAGGGAATGAATCCATCACTCCTTAACACCCGCCTCTCGCTCCCCAGCCGGGTCCTCCTCCCACCTCTCCACGCCCGTCCACCAGAAAATCTCCGCAGACTTTATGGGCCTGTAGGAAGGTTAGCCTGCTGGCGAGGTGGAGAAATGCTTGTCGCTGCAGACAGCCATGCCCTGCCCCTGCCCCATGGAACCAGGAGGCCAGAACTACACTGCTTGGCTGAAAACCTTCACTGTTGTGCTACGCAGCACCCCAAATCTCAGCCCCCTTTCACACACACACACACACACACACCCCACTTCGCAACCCTGCTGCCCAGAGCTGCTCCAACCCCATGTACGCCCTGTCCTGCTAAATGCCCTCCCGGGACGTCTCTGTGCAGGGAAATCAGACTCTGCTAGCCTCTTCCCAAGCACACAGGAAATCTATTTCCAGCAGTGGCATTCCTGCTGCGAACCCTGCAACTCCTTAACCCATCGGGCAGCAGTTTATCGGCCTGCCTGAGAATGTGACCCGGCTGCACATATTTTTATGCTTAACTTATTTGTCATTGGCATGTTGGCGGGGGGCACTGGAAGTTATTCTGGGAGGAAAGGGCAGCACCACACTTCTCTGCCTCGGAGCAAGTGGCCACCGAACTCTTCCCAGACCCAAGTTTGCCCTTTCCCGTGGACTAAGGGAAGCGGCGGTGGCGATCCTGCTGCCACTTGCCCTGGGACCTTGGGAATGGGAAAGCTCCAAGAATCCAATACGAGCCCCTCCCCCCCCCTTAAACCCCAACCCTATTCAGCGCCGTAAGCTCATCAACATTCCTCAAGAGCTCGCACGGACGAGGGATTTGTGATCAGAAGCTATGGGTTCCCACACTCCAGACCACACCGAGGCAGCTGAATGTGAGAAGGGAAGAGGGGAGGGGGGAGAATTCCTGATTCACTGGGTTATTCTGTCCTGAAAGCACAACCACCGAGGCAAACACGGCCCGCAACCCCTTGCCGGAGCAGCCGCACAGGCAGACAGCACAACTTAGAACACCCAAGCCCGGGGAGCAGCAGGCCTCCAAGAGAGGTGGAGATAGCCCCAAAGCCCTAGCTACAATACAGCTCCCACTGTCCCTCCTACAGCGGGGAATTCTGGGCCCCTTTCTTCTCAGCACAGACAGGTGCAGCCTTCCTGCCCAGAGGGGCTGAATCGGAGCGAATGGAAGGCACAGTCGGGCTGGGATCCACCGTTGGCATAGCTACCCTTCCCGTCGGCAAGGCGTGCCTGGCTTCCAAGCAAGGATCAGCCGCCTCAGCGCAAACGACAGTTTTGCCCGTCTCCACGAGGGGGGCACTGGAGGACGCGAGCGCAGCTCTACAGCTGCCCATGGGCACCGGCAGTTTGCACCGGTAGAAGCTTCGGCTGCAGCGACTGACTTCCGCCGCACAAAGGAGGCAGCAGATGACTTGGCTCGCTTCCTGCCCTTTCCGAGGGGAGAACACCGGAGGCGGGGATTAAAGCCCAGACCAGCAATCTCTCCCTGGCAAGACAATGCTGGGAGAGCCCCCCCAGCTCCCCACTGGAGTCCTGGGCCCTGCACAGCTGTTCCCAAAGGTCCCCCTCCCTCTGGCAAAACACTCCCCTTCTCTGGATGGACAGGTGGTCTGTCCCCATCTCCTTTCACACAGGGACAACCCCACTGATTTGCTGCTTGTCCCACAGCCTCAGAGAGCGGTTCGTGACCCGTGTGTCCTCTAAGGCTGTTTCTCCAAATCCAGGAACCGGGGCAAAAGAGGGGGCTGCTGGGGGCGGGCCGCTACCACCAGAGCCAGGGAAGAGAAAGTCACTCTGGTGCGAGCCAGCGGCGGTAAACACAGCAGAGAGCCGCCACGGCAGGCAGTGGGCAAAAGGAGCCTTCTCTTTGCAAACTCTGGGTCAACCCCTTTCAAGGTTTGGCTGGAGAGCGAGGTCCCCAGGAAGCGGGCAAAGCTGACGGCAGATGGACTTGCTGAACCCACCAGCCGTTCCCATAGAAAGCAGAACTCCACAGGCCATTGGCCCAGAAAGGCCAGCCGCCAACTCCCGGCTTCACAGAAGGCAGCCTCCCTCCGCCGGCCATGAACAGCCAACCTGCCCGACCACAGCCCGCGGCCAACCAGCAACCCCGGAGGGAAGAGCTGCTCAGAAAAGTCATCAGCCTCCTCTCAGCAAACATGTCAGTAGGGGTCACTCGCTTACCCAGCCCTTTTCACAGCTGGCTAAGTTTTCTCTCTGTCCCTGGTAGGGGAGGGGAGGAAAACAATTGCCCAAGTCAGAAGTCCAGCACCACTCCCGATGGTGGGGCAGTAAATAGCTCCACCAGGCCACAAGGCAAATGGGAGGGTTGCCCCGTGCAACCGGTACCTCAGGCCGGTGCAAAGCCAGTCAGGGAGTGGGCCGGGTCATGCCCCTCGGCGAACAGCCAGATCGGAACACAGGTGCTGCCAGGCGGAAGGGCAGAAAAGCAAGACCATGCTAGGAGAGCCCCCCAGCTCCTTACTGGAGTCCTGGGCCCTGCACAGCTGTGCCCAAAGGTCCCCCTCCCTCTGGCAAAACACTCCCCTTCTCCGGATGGACAGGTGAGCTGTCCCCATCTCCTTTCACACAGAGACATCACCCATGGTTTTCAAAAGGGCATATACCAAAGCTGGGGTGGGGCGTGGGGGGGACATCCCTGCTGTGCCCCGACCCGATTCCTCTCTCGCGCTGGGCCTGGGTGTAGGATCAACGTGCAAAGAAACAAACACCGAACACGACCCACGTCTGCAGGGGGGAGGGGACCCGAACCGCTCTCTTGTTCCCTTCATTGCCCTATGAATGGTCGAGCACTCAGGCCCAGGGTGAAATTCCTGGGGACAGGGCACAACATACTGGCACTGGCATCGTCGGCACGGGAGGCTTCACCCTCGGCGAAGGCTCCGCGGGGCCCGGAATTGCCGGCTACGCCAGACTCCCCTGCTGCCAGCTATGAAAGCCTGAATGGCGCATTCAGGGTTAAAAGGTTTTCCAAAGAAACTCCAAGTCAGCTGTATGATTTGGGGTGAACTGGATAACCCCCTGCTGCCATTCACCCACGGACAGCAAGCCCCCCATTAGATTTACCTGTTCCCTTGCCCGCAGCTAGTGTCAGAGCCTGCATTTGCCACTTCGCGAAAGGGGCAAGTCGAGCCCGATCGGCCAGCATCAGCCAGCTGTCCTCCCACATCACCTGGCTCCCTTCGCCCCAGGCCGCTGCTCCCAGGAGCTGCGGACAAGATCCCTGTTTGGAGCATAATCCTCGAGAGACCTCTTGTACGGCCCAGCAAACTGGCTGCCTTTAGATCCAAGAGAGGGAGTTTTCCAACCCAAGGACTCCCAGGCCCGTGCCCATTACTGGACATGGGGCCGCGTGGGGTGGTCCAACTACCTAATTGCAAAGGGGAAAAAATTGCAAGGCAGCTCCTTCGCTCAGGTCTCCTTACAAGCTCCAGGAGGGTGGAAGCCCAGGATGCCAGCTTCAGTTACCAGGAGAAAAATATGAAGCAGAGTCTCAAAAGGAAGAAAGGAAGAGCTACCCAGACATCCCTCCCCTCCAGCCAGGGATGGAATTTAGCGGGAACAATACTCCAGTGAAAAGGGGCAGCAGGTAGCCCCCGGTCCAGAGAAAAGCATCCTGCTGGCTGCAGCTCTCCACCGGCAGGGCAATTAGCAGCTCCCGATCCCATCAGCTCAGCTGCTTCCACTTGCTATTGTGTGAAAGTTATTTTACCCAAAGCTTCTGGTGACAAGTGTCTCCAAGGGGAAGTGGGAATTCAACAGCAGCTCGCAGTCTACGGCTAAAAATATCAGTTTGGTTACAGGGAAAAATTGGTGCGTGTTGCCCAGCAGGCCCACTTACTGAATAACCAGCTCTTGTGTATTTCCGATTAAAGCTGCAAGAAGGGACTGTGTCTGGGAAGCTACCTAGTGACCTCTCGCCGCAATAACCCACTTATAAAGGGCTTATGTGTTTCAGAAAGGAGAAGGCGTGAGGAAGAATCCAAGTCCCTTTGCAGCAAAGGGGAAAGGGAGATAAATGTTAGCTGAAAGGGTAAACCTGAGTGTGTCGCAGAGTGCGAGGTGGGTTCATAATACATTTACATAGCTCTAAAGCCCTTTCCTCGTGCCATTTAAAAAAAAAAACCCTTGTTAGACCAAAGCCCAGAAAAAGTCCTAAAAAAACCACAGCATACATCAAACCTGCTACCATTCACTCAAAAGCCGACGGTTTAAACTCTGAGAGGCAGACATCCACCGCGGAGCCATTCACACCCTACCCCCAAAGCTGCTGGGGACAGGCCTCGAGGTTCCACCGTTCAGAAACTCCTGCCAGCAAATCCGAGGCAATTAGTCTAGATAACAAAACTCAATATGCATGGGAGGTGGTGGGGAAGCCATGGACAAGACAGGATTTTTGGCTCCCACCTCAATCTCTGGCAAGCCAGGGGGCTGATTTCCTGCTGCACTATACTGGGTTTATCACAGGTAGTAATCCCGCTGTGAATAGGCCCAAAACCTTTAGCTGTGTAACTTTTACTGGACTATTGTCCCTGGGTGTTTGGAAGGACTTTATACAGACAAACCAGGCCAATCATTTCCCAACGCTGAATGATTGCTTTGTGTATTCAGTCTCCACAGTTTCTGCCTCTAGGTAAACACTGGGAGCTGAAGTCTTGTTTGAAATAAAGACCTTTCTACTTCATGGGCACATCCATTATTTTAATATCTCCAACAGCGGCCCTGCCAAGCAGTTCACTGCAGCTATTCCTCTTGAAAAGGCAAAGACCCTCTATTTCTCTCAAGACAGAGGGACCTTTTTCGGCAGCGCACACTTCTCCCAGGCCAGGAAACTTCCAGTGAGGAGGACTCTACAGCTGCCCCTTCCACCAGGGCAGAGCTACTGTGCTAATCCTATAAATTAAACTATACAGCAAGGGTGAGATTTAAACATGCAGGAGCATGGGAATTCGGATGCCAGGTTTCATATGACCTGCACCCTCCCTTCCCATTCTGAATCCGACAGGCATAGGTCAGAAAAAATAAATATGAGCCTAGCTAAACCTTTCCAGCACGTCTCTAGCTCTGTCCTGGCTCTCGGCCGCATCAGGAGTCCAAGAAGGTTTCCAAAAGTAAATTTAAAGGGGCATGCAAAATGGTTTGCTAAATGGCAGCATTTTTATCAGCACTGCTACAAATGAACCATGTGTGTGGACTCCCCGATCCTACAGCTCTCCGTGGTGCAGGGAAGCAGCATTTAGGATCTCAGCGGAGGGCACAGACAAAACAAACACCCAACACCCTTTGTCAAAGGGGAAGAGAGACATGAGATTAAAAACCTTCCCGCAGCACATTCCTTAGCAAGGTGAGGTATTCAGTCTTGAGAGCTTGTTTCTCCCTTTCCTGGCTGGCCTCACCTTGCATCTAAGAACTGGTTTTATTACCACACGGTGGTACTCATTACACAACCAAACCAGGAAAGGCACGGAATGCACACAGCCGCTGTCCGTACAGCAGCAGTTCTGGGAGACTGCCTTAGTGCCAGCTAAAAATCTGTCTGGTGCAACAGAAGAAGTTGTACGAAGGGGCTGCTGTATCATTTCGTATATTCGTGTTGGGCCAGATGGGGAGGAACAACTGGGCTTGTGGGAGGGTGCGGTGAAGCATGGCGCAGTGCCGGGAAGACACAGACACTACCCCAGAATGCAGCGAGGGATATTTCATTTCTAAACCAGCCGGGCAAGTTCCAGGGAACAAATAGGCCTTAGCTGGAGAGCCAGTTGTCACGAGCACACCCCAGCATGCCGAACGAGGCTACAGCGGCATGCAGGGAAAGGATAACAGCTGTATGGGACGGGGGCACACGCCACGGAGGGAGAAGATTCATCCCAGCCTGGTACAAGGGGGGTATAAACAAGGAAAATCGAGGTTCACTGTCAAGAATGGCTCCCAGAGCAGAAGCAGAAACAGGACAAACCCGGGCGACATGGACTAAAGAAAACAGCACAAATTTAGCACAAAATCCCACCCTTAGAGGCAGCTGCGCCCTGTTGCGTCAGCTCGAGGGGTTTGGGTTTGGTGAAGGGAGATGGAAATGGAGCTTCTCACCGTCAGGGACTAGCCCCTTGTACGGGGCCGGCCTTACCATGAGGCGAACTGAGGCGGCCGCCTCAGGTGCCAGACTGT
>JANRFK010006689.1:6958757-6969762 GCA_030068395.1 Apalone spinifera
CCGGCAGCGCTCCGCTCCTCCGCCCGGCCGGCGGATCGGATGGGGCCGCGCCGCTTGTAGTCGGCACAAGCCGCACAGTGAGCCCTGCGTGCCGCATGCGGCCCTCGGGCCGTATGTTGTGCAAGCCTGCCTAAAAGGAATGTCTCTTGTGGGAGTCTCCCTCACATCCTCTGCAGTGAAGACCTAGGCAAAGAATTCATTTAGCGTCTCCATGTTGGCTTTATGTTCTTTGAGTGCTCCTTTAGCATCTCAATTGTCCGGGGGCGCCACTGTGGTTTGCAGACTTCCTGCTTCTGATGTCCTTAAAAATTAACAGGAAAATGTTTACGGAGTCTTTGGCTAATTGCTCTGTAAGTTCTTTTGTGGCTGGCCTAATGGGAAAATGCGGTGTTGCTTCGAACATTGAGGCTGTTGCCGCAGCGCCTACGGAAGTCAGAACGGTGCAAGGATCTTGGCAGGAGTTGTAAAACCCGAGTGGAATTTGCAGTTGTCTGCAGAGAAATGCGCAGTGTAGCTTGAAACAAAATTGCCGGGCTGTTCTACACCGCGTCTGTATCCATTTCAGCGCAGGTCAACTCCTGGATATCCTGTTACTGTCAGAGAGCCAGGAACGTGCCCTACAGAACAGTCTGGTCCCTGCCCTAAGGCTAGGAGCCAAGAGACAATCCATGTGCCAGTCTTCTGAAAGTAGAAAGGACAATTTCTCTCTGTAATCACAACTATCAGAGCGCACTCACCTTGAGTCTCCATTCATGCTTCTGACACTAGATTGCATTTTGCTGCCTTCGACAGGACTAGAGATGTGACTGGTTAACTGGTAAGCATCATCTGGTAAGGGTGAGGCTTACAGGTTACCAGTAAACTGGCAGTCTGGCTGGGCTGGAGCAGCCCTCTGGATGGGTGGGGAGTTGCTCCAGTCTGGCTGGGCCCCCTGCCCTTGGGAGCCCGTTTAAGTGGTTAACTGGTGAACCCTGAAGAGGACCAAGCGCTGGTTGGAGAGAGAACTCCCAACAGGAAGCAGATGTCACAGAATGACTGTAGGCTTTGGACTTCTCCTTGCTCCCTGGTTGGGAATCCCGCCCGGCCTTGCTTCAGGTTTCAGCCCACGCATCGGGCTCTAAGTAGGGAGGTTAAAAAGCGATTAATTAGGTAACCGTTAAAAAATCTTAGTGGTTACACGCTACAGATTCTGCAATATAAAGCAGGGACAGCAGCCGGCTCCCCGGGAGCCAGTGCGTACCGGAAGCCTGCCTTTAAGCCAGCTCCTGGCTCCCACCTGCTTCCCCGCTCCTGGGGAGCCAGCTGCTACCTCTGCTGCCTCTTTTAAGCCCTGCTCCTGGCTCCCGACCCCGCTCCCAGAAAGCCAGCTGCTGCCCCACTCTGATACAGAGCCAGCAGAGTGGCGTGGCAGCCAGCTCCCTGGGAGCTGGCATGTAACCGTTAGAGGAACCAATAAACTCATGCTTATCCATTAACCGTTTCAACATTCGCACTATTACATCCCTAGTTGTAAGTGAAACTAAATGCCAGAAGTTTGCTGCTCCCTTGTCCCATGGAGTCTGTTGCACAAAGCCCGGCCGGCATGGCGAGTTCGGTTGTGTCCGGAAATGTGGCAAACGCGTATTGACTCTGCGGAGGAGGAGAAGAGCCATCGCATTCCCAGCCAGAGACCAGCGGCAGGCCAGGTGTGGCAGACCTGTGCGTTGTCTGCAAAGAAACTGGCGTTTGGTGCTGTAGGCTGAGTACCTGCAGAATGGGGTGCAGAGGATGCTGAGTGGTGTACTTAAAATACTGCACAGGATCTTTTCAGGGGGATAAGGCAAAATGCCACTTTTATTGGTAATACACCTGGCAATCAACACTTATCATATGCATATGATCTATTACACTCTCTCTCTCACACACATACACACACACACAAGCACACTATGTCTTGTTGTTGCTACCAATAGTTGCTCCCCTGAACCGCACTGGCCAGGTGAGTTAGATGGGGGAGGGGTGGAGCTGGGCTTCTGCAGATCTGGATCAGTGCCCCCCCCCTTGACAAGATGAAACCCAGGGTCCTCCTGCAAGATGCCATAGATTTATAGTAGCTCCCCTCTCATGCAAATCTATCATCTTATGCATATGCACAATCTGTGAGCGTCTTAGTATGCAGCTGCAGTTAGTCCTCTGTGGCGCCTTCTTCTGGGTGGTGTCTCAACGCTGCCACATTCCCCTTCAAAGAGGGGGCTTCCCAAAGCAGGTGCTTGCTGCTGACTCCCAAGGCATCCATATGTCCAATCTTCTTTCAATGGGCCCGCTTCCCAGGTCTCACTGTTCTTGGGTCCAGCTTCCATCCCCTCTCCAAACTGCCTGGAGGGGCTCGCCTTATCCATTCCCACCTCATTCACTCCACAAGGACAGTCTCTTCTCCTTCCTCCTTTTTAGGGACTATTCTACCAAGATTTCATACAAAGAGGTGTCTCTGTTCTATAAGAAAAGGTACAAAGTGTCTATGTAAAAGGACTTGATACAGAGTTAAAAACTAGGGATGTAATAGTATAGTCAATGAACCGATTAATCGATAAGCAAAAGCTTATAGGTTAATGCTATAGACTACATGCATTTCTTCCCCCCTCACCTCCCACCAGTAATTTTTTAGCAGGCTAGCCAGCAACCGGGCTCCGTTCCAGCTTGCGGGAGCTCAGACCACCCACCCCAGGCAGCGGCTGCTGCCAACCTGTGCTGCTGCCTCTGTATCAGAAGCAGCAGCGCTGGATGGCAAGCAGGCAGTCCACGAGGGAAGCTGGTTTTTAAATTGGCTTTCCTCGCAGACCAGTTCCCGCCTGGGATGGCAGGGGGCTCTCCGAGAGTGGGGCCGGAGCACAATGGCTGCCGGACCCACCCCCCGGGGACTATAGAACAGTCGACTAACCGATAAGAATTCATGAGCTTAATCGACTATTCAATTAAGCAATATTTAATATCCCTGTTAAAAACGTCAATGAGGAAATGATTAATGCAGAGATCTGTGATTAATACAGAGATGTAGCGACAGTGCGACCTCTCTGCCGACCCACCACCCGCCCTCCTTTCTCCCTCTGGCTTTAGGTTGGCGACAAGGTGATGGTGCTGGCCAGGGCGGGGCTCTGGCAGGAAATCATCACTGTCCCAGCCAATCAGACTTACCTGATGCCCGACGGAATGAGCTTTGAGGAAGCGGCCGCCTTCCTGGTCAACTACATCACGGCGTACATGATCCTCTTCGACTTCGGGAACCTGAGACCCAACCAGAGCATCCTCGTCCACATGGCTGCCGGTACCGTGCTGCCCATGGGGAGCTGGCTCCGGAACAGCCCACCCAGCTGGTGGGAGGGGGGTGCGAGATGAGTTAGGCACTTGGACAAGAGGGCGATAAACCTGATACAAAAGCTGAGACCGGTTGCACAGGTTGGCAAAATAGCCCACTGAGGTCTGTGCAGGTTCTGGCCACACCCGGGCTGTTGGGTGCTATGCAGTCCAGTCGGATGGATCTGATTTTTACTAAGCCTCTCCAAGCGCCGTCGTGAGGTGGCGGAGCCCAGGGCCGTATTCGTGAGCCTGAGCCCGTCTAGCGCTCCAGCACTTGAGGTTTTCTGTGCCACGGACTCACCCTTCGCTCAGAGATTGAGCCATGGCAGGGGGCCAGGTGTGCGGAGGGGACATCCTCACAAGAGGGGGCTGATTTGTCTCTGACGCTTTCCTGACTGCTCCTCTATCGCCTTCTGTTTCAGGGGGAGTGGGAACGGCCGCCGTCCAGCTCTGCAAGACGGTGGAAAACGTCACCATCTTTGGCACGGCCTCCGCCTCCAAGCACGACGCCCTCAGGGAAAGCGGAGTCACTCACCCCATTGACTACCGGACGATGGATTACGTGGAGGAAGTCCGGAAGATCTCCCCGAAAGGTACCATGAGCGTGTGCGGGTAGGACGGGGTGGCAGGCGACACCCCTACCCCGCCGGTCCCTCAGGAGGCGGGAGGAAACAGCCTCTTACTTTCTGTGCAAACTCTCTCTAGGTGTTGATATTGTCTTGGACCCCCTGGGAGGATCGGACACTTCCAAAGCCTTCCACCTCCTGAAGCCGATGGGCAAACTCATAACCTATGGTGAGTATGAGGGGGAAGGATGCATCTACTGAACCAGCCAGATTGTCTATAGGGTGCGGTCATGCCATAGGCCAGGCGTTCTCAAACTTTTTGGCCCACGGCCCACCCTGCTCAATGCACTTTTCTGCAGATCACCAGTCAACCACCCACGATGACAAAATGATGCAGGAGGTGGAGTGCTGGAGTGGGATGGGGGTGTGGGCTCAGGGAGGGAGGGTACTGGAGTGGGGGGGTGTAGGGTCTGGGGATGAGGGGCACTAACCTGGCTCTATTCCTGCCACTGCTCCCAGGCACCTCCCCCCTCTGCTCCCATTGGCCATGATTCCGGGAAAACCTCCAGGCGAGTGGGTTTCTCGTGCTGCCCCTCAGCGGAGGGGCAGCAACACACAGAGCCGCTTCCTTCCCCTGCAGGCCAGATCTGGCCCATGAGGCTCAGCTCCTGCCCTCCACAGCGGAAAGCGGGCACTTCAACCTCATGGAGAGGGGGGCACGGGGCTGGAGCATCAGCATAGGCTTCCCGCTGGGTGGGAGGGCAAGCCCTGAGCTCACGGCCCACCTGTAATATGGTCGTGGACCGCACTTTGAGAACCACTGCCATAGGGCATGGAGGAGGGTGGCTTTGCATGGTAGCATTCATACCAGTCTGTTCTCCTCAGCGAGACCCTGAGGGACAGCAGCCTCCAGTGGCTGGTTGCTCTATTAACCAGAATTCTCGTATCTGCCCTCTCTGGAGTGTCACGTGCATTAGGAAGCCAGATTTCTGCTGGGGGCGGTGGATCACTCCTGCCTCGCTTGGAGAGCTGCATCCGCTCTCCCTACCCAAGGGAAGTGGTTCAGTCTGCTCCATACACGGCCTTCTGCCTCTCCCCGGCAAAGAGAGCTGCTCCGCAGTGCCAACACGCACGTGCAGGCAGAAGTGGGATCTGTGTCCCGAACACAGGATCGGTTGCAGTGGGTTGATTGCGGTTCAGGCTGACTTAATGCGTTGCCCTCCTAGAAGCTCACTTTTCTTCTGTGGGATGTGTGGGTTTGCCACGTCAGAATATTTCTTTCTCCCTTTCCCAGCAGCGAAACACTGGCATTCTGTCCCCCCAGACAAAGCCCTCATACAGCCCCGGCGGGACATGCAGGAATCTCACGCTGGCTTGCATTCCATCTCCTGGCATTGGCTCCCGACTTGAGTCTGCAGGGTGTTTTGGCAGGATTAACCCTTCCCGCGGCCCAGGTTCCGAAATGTTAGCTCAGGGTTCATTTGGCCAACGCCGCTGGCTGTTGATGCTAAAATCCAGTAATTTCCCATGCGCCGGTCTCCCTGGCTTGGCACCGAAATCTGGCTGTGTTGAGCCGCTGCCTCTCCGCAGGTGATAAACTGTCAGATGTCGAACCTTTATTGTGATGGGTTGGATCACAAGAGGCCCCCTGGGGGCTGTCCCTCCCCCCCTCCCGATGTGCTAATCACACCTGCCTGTCCTCCGGCACCCCATCACCCTGTCCTGCTGGGCCAGACGTTTTGGTCTCTCCCCCAAACAAGGTGCAGAGTCACAAGGAGTAGGGGTAACTGCTCCCCCGCAGAGCAACGCAGACACTGACCCAGCTCAACGCTGGGACGTTCCAGAGGGTGGATGGGCAGGCTCGGTAGCATGATCAGCACGTCGGGGGACAGCCCCAAGGGGACCTCTGTGATCAGACCCGTCACACTTCCGCTAGCCCACGGCGTCTACCCGCCAAAGCTGTTCCATCAGCGGAAGCCCGTTTGCCTCTGCCTTTCTTTGGCAGACCCTGGCCTGACCTGACCCCTCAGCCACCTTCTGTCTCTTTCGGAGCGTGCCGGCGCAGTGGGTGCTCGGTGCCTTGGGTGCTTTTCGCCAGGCGGGAGTCTTGTGTGAGGCTCTGAGCATGGCTCTGGCCGTGGCTTCCTCCTAGGGGTGGCAAACCTGCTCACCGGGCAGAAGAAGAACCTGATGGCCATGGCGAAGACGTGGTGGAACCAGTTCAGCATCAACGCCCTGCAGCTCCTGCACCTCAACAAGGCCGTGTGTGGCTACCACCTGGGCTACCTGGACGAGGAGCTGGAGCTCGTCGGGGGCGTCGTGGCCAAGTTGCTGAGCCTGTACGGCCAGGGCAAAATCAAGCCCAAAATAGACTCCGTGTGGCCCTTTGAGCAGGTGAGTCCTGGGCCTGGCTGGGTTCTGAGCAGCCCCGGTCTGCGTTCTTGGGGTTTGTGCTTTGATTTTGCTTTGCAGTCAAGGCCCCCGCCGAGATGGGCCGTGTGCCGGACCTGTCCACGCTGAGCCGGTCCCTGAGCCGGGGCGAGGGGTGGGTGAGGCTTGTAAGCTGAACAGACAAGCCAGCCAAAGCGTGGGAGGAGGGAAGACCATGCCCATGGTCATAGACGGGGGGGATTAAGCGGCTGGCCCAGGGTCCCCTGGGAAGCGTCGGAGCTGGGAAACGCACCCAGATCTCCTGCACCATGATGGCCCCTGCCCCTGTGCAGTGCTTTCAGGCATCCATGAGAAGCAGGGTAACGGTGCCCAGCGCCCTTTTGGTTTCCGGTGGGTTTGGAGCTGCAGACTCTCTGAGGCAGGAACTGTGTGTGTACAGCGCCTAGCGCAGAGTGGCCCTGATCCCCAAGTGGGCCCGACCATAATACACACAATAACTGCCCTCCTCTGGAACACCTGAGTTCAGTTTCAGCCCCAGTAGCTCTGCAGAGATGGATGAATGCAGCCCACTTGCTCCTGAAAAACTCCAGATAGTTACGGAGCATTGGCCCTTTCTCTTGCAGGGAGTTTTCTAGCATGTTAACCTCTCTGTGCCTTCTCCCAGTCCCAGCCGGAAGGGACTGAGCAGGGGGGCTGGAACAGTTGGTGTTGTGTGGGTGCGGAGAGCCAGTGAACCAAATTGTAACCCCTGTAGATATTGAAACCCCTTCAAGCTAGGGGATGCAGCTGCACCCCAGTGTTCCCGGTAAGCTGAGTTTTTGGGCAACAGCCCAGTTGAGATTCCAATGCCACCCAGCTGATGAGCAGAGCTTTCACAGCCGGCAGGATGTTTTGTCGGTGGTGCACATCTGCACATGCCTTGGTGCACAGAACAACATTTATTCTGCACATGAATGGAAAAAAGAATTAGAGGGAACATTGCTGCATGCCTAGATTCTGGACTGCAAAATAGGGATGTAAAACCCCAGTTAACCAGTTAAACAGGGGTGCAGTGGGTAGAGCCGCTGCAGCCTAGCCAGGCAGGAGTGGCCCCCCCGCCATGGATGGGGACCTCTTTGGCCAAACCGGGCCCATCACGGGCAGGGGCTGCTCCAGCTGGACGTGAACATCCCACACTTGTGGCAGGCCCCCCAAGGCTGGAGGACCCCCCACAGAACAGAGGGGACACTGGCTAGATTGTCCCTTTTAGGAAGCTTGCACGCCGCAGTGTAAACTGAAGCAGGCTATCAAACGAGCGGCTGTTCACAGGATTGATGGAGCTGCAGGGTTCCTAGTATCTCTGCTGGGTGTGGCTGCTAGTGACAATGGAGCCCTGAGGACACAAAGCACGGACTGCCAAGTGCTAAGTGGCATCTTGGAGCAGCGATCCTGGGGGAATCTGGAGTGAGACGCGGGCGGCCTCCAAGGGCAGCGTAATGTGCTTGGCGTCTGCCTGACCCATTTGCTGTTGCTCTGTCCTGGAATTGCAGCTCGGCTGTTTTGGGGGCTGGCGGTGGGAGGCGGAGGGGATTGACCCATAAGTTGGTTTAACCCCCAAGTGCCCTGTACCATGCTGGGTGGCTACAGAATCCCTGGGGCAGGAACCGGGGAACCCTCCTGCTGTGAGGGGATGGCGGAGTCCTGGGGCAAAGGCCAATGGGTGGACTCCACCCAACAGCTGTTGGCTTCTCCATACGCTGGCACAGGCGGGTGGGGAGAAGGGGGCGTATCCTGCAGGGGGGGGTGTGCTGATTGTGGCATGCGAAGCCTCGCGCTGAGGGGGAGGCGCCAGTGCTGGCGCTCTGCCCCTTTGCAGAGTGACTTCCTCCCTGTGCAGCGTGCGCCTTTTCTTCTGGCCGGCTCCTGGGAGCTCTGCTGAGTAGCCAGCCCATGGAAAGGAAGAGCGTTGTCCCAACAGAAAACAAAAGGGGGAGCTGGGAGTGGCCATGTGGGGCCAGACTTGTATTTACCCCTAGAGGATTTACCTGGCGTTGCTCAGGTCCTTCCAGGTAGGGGGCTGGGAGTGGAGGGGGGGTACAAGAGTGAGGGCAGAGGGTGGGGGGCTTAGGGCAGGGAGTGAGGGGTGCAGGAATTGGGTTGGGGTGCGGGGTTTAGGGGGGTGCAGTCAGCAGCTGCTCCCGCAGGGCGGCGGGGGTCACACTGCCTGGCCACCAGCATTGCTTTCTGGGGCCAGCCTAGGGTGGCAGGGGTGCACTTGTTTGCTGCCCTCCTGTGGTCAGTCTGACATATAAGCAGTCTGTGCTGCCAGACTCCTCCCTTTCCGTTTGATGAGAAACAGTCGCATTCCATGCACAACCGAACCTTGACCTTGCTTTGTTCCGATAAGAGGACGCTGTCTACCAAATTGCATGGTCCTAGCTCTTACTGTTTAGGAGGAGTTCTTGAAGAAAGGAAATCGAAAATCCAAATCTCGCGCTTCATTTGCATAATTTCTTCTGATCGCTTTTCCAGAACAGATTTTTTCGGGGGGAAAAAAGCAGTCTAGATGGGGTTCTTAAAAAAAAAAACAAAAAAAAAACACACACACACACACACTCCTTTCTCAAAAGAACCCTGTAAACCTCATTTTTTCAGGAATAAGGATTCTTTTGAAAAAGTGGGGTGTTTGTTTGTTTTTTTGAAGAACCACGTCAGGACTTTTTTTTTCCTCAAAAAAAACGTTTCCGAAAAAGCAACTGGAAGAGATTATGCCAATGAAGCGTGAGATTTGTAAATCAGCGCTTCATCTGCATTTTCGATTTCCCTCATTTGCATTCCTCTTTCGAAAGAGGACTATAGTCTAAACACACCCTGAGAGTAGATCTGGAGTCCTGTGTGAGTTTGCTCACTCTCCTCCTTGGAGTGAGGAGCACTGGGCCGGCTGTGGACATGCTAGAGGTGCAGCACTCGACGGGCTCCTCCGTCTCAGGTGTGCCTTAGTACATGGTGTTCTCACCTCTGAGACAAACAGTTCCCTTAGGCTGTTACCAGTGTTCCCTGTAAGCTGAGCACTTGGATGACCACCCATAGAGATTCAAATGCCGCCCAGCGGATTAGCAGAGCACCCACAGCCAGCAACATGTGTTTATATTGGTGGTGCACATCTGCACGTCTTGGTGCATATAACAAAATTTGTTCTGCACATACATGGAAAAAAGTAGAGGGAACATTGGCTGTTATTAGTGTAAAGTCCTTAGGCCAGATTTATAGCAGCCTCAGAAGGTCGGCTTACGGTGTGCAACTCCAGCTAGGTAAATAACGTAGCTGGAATCGACATACGTTAAGCCGAGTTTGCTGCCATCTTCACAGTGGGAGGTCGACGGGAGCAAACACTCCCATCATCTTCCCTTAAGCCTGGCAACTGTGAGGAGTAC
The DNA here is from genome assembly GCA_030068395.1 of Apalone spinifera. Classification (NCBI taxonomy): domain Eukaryota; kingdom Metazoa; phylum Chordata; order Testudines; family Trionychidae; genus Apalone; species Apalone spinifera. Next base: position 6,968,461 of record JANRFK010006689.1, read on the forward strand.
CAGCGCTGACCGGGGGGTGCCCTCAGCGTTTGATTTAGTGGGTCTTTACTAGGCCCGCTAAATCGAACGCCAGAAAATCGATCTCCAGTGCGTAAGTATAGACATGGCCTAAGATCTCCCACGCTTACACCCACACCTTTGCAGGGACCTGTCTGTCCTCTCTCCAGAGTGGGGCTGGTCCCTGACATGCTCATTTTAAGGGGCGGGGGGCACGGACCGTGCCAGGAGAGGCAGGAGAATGGAGGCGCTTTCTTCTTGCTCAAACGCCTTTCAGACTGAGAGTTCCAAGGCGTTCCCAAGCTGTGACCAGAGAAAAGGCCCATGGGCTGAGCGATATTGATTAGACAGCAGCGCTGCACACCGTGCGGGGCGTGTGCTGTGCCTATCATCCTGGAGCCGGCATTGAACTCGGGCTCAGGCATTACTGAGGAAACTGCACGTGGGTGGGTCATTGTTCTGCCGTCTCAGTTCCTAATGAGCAGAAAAATCTGAGGGTGAAGCAACAAAAAGGGTACGCGCCCATCGGCTTCCCTTATGTCCAGCTAAATCCTGCTGGAGACTCAGCGCTCTTCACCCTGAAATCTGTCTCTGAGGCGGGGGAGTCCCTCCGGAATCTAAACCCCACCTATTGTAAGAGATGGATTCAAACCAGCATTACTCATGTGGGAATTCTCCAGACGCAGACCCTGCCCGGCCCAGCTCCATTCTGTATATCATCAGCCCTTGGCTAGGATGTCTTGGAAGAGTGTCCTTTAAGAGCACGCATATTGGAAAGGGTCCTGTAAGGCTCCGGGATCAGAAAACAATGCCTGGCAGGAGGATGGGGGAGAGTTACTGCGCTAGTTTCCTGTCACCGCTGGTGGCCTGGTCGAGTTAAACAATGAATTCAGATTAAATAGGCTCTTAAACAGAGCTGGCATCTTTACCGCTTCCTGGCAAGAGACCAGGGCCGGGGGAGCAGGGGGCCTGTGGGTCGGGATTGAGGAGCATCTGCAGAGCTGGCTGTGGGGTGCGCAGGATTGGGAGAGCAGGGCCAGTGCTCAAAGCTGGCTGTGGGGTGCACAGGACCAGGAGAGCATGGCCCTGTGGTCAGAGCTGGCTGTGGGGTGCACAGGTCTGGGAGATCGGAGCCCTGTTCTCGGAGCTGGCTGTGGGGTGCACAGGTCTGGGAGATTGGGGCCCTGTGCTCAGAGCTGGCTGTGGGGTGCACAGGTCTGGGAGAGCAGGGCCCTGTGCTCGGAGCTGCTTGTGGGGTACACAGAATCGGGAGAGCAGGGCCCTGTGGTCAGAGCTGGGTGTGGG
>JANRFK010006689.1:6995376-7006616 GCA_030068395.1 Apalone spinifera
CCCCCCGGGCACTGCCAGCCCAGAATCGCTTGGGCCTCGGTGAACCGCGCCCTGCGAGGGGAACGGTAGCTCATAGGCACATTGTGAGCCCCTGTCCCAGCCCGCTATCGGCCCTGAGGCAAGCTGCTATTCAACCCGCCGCGCCGGGGCCGAGACCCACCTTGTATTTCTCAATCTCCTGCTGCAGGCGTTCGGGGCTCATTGCGAGGGAGCCGTTCTCCAGTTTGAACGCATCAGGCAGGCGGACAAAGGATTCCTGCAAGCCAAGAGAGGCCAGTGAACCCGTACCCCTCACGCTGCCTCGTGGGCCCTGCCAGTCACTACCCCCTGTGAGCTCCCTAGCTCCACCAGACAGGTGTAAGAATTCAGGGGTGGAGCCAAAGAGCTGGGGATGGAGCCTAGGGGTGCAAGCGGGTAACTGGTTACCCGGTAAACATCACCCTTCCTGGGTGACGCTTACTGGGTGAGGGTTAACCGACGCCATTAACCAGCCCCGCACCACGCTGGGGCAGGAATCGGTGCCCAGCCTCAGATCTTGCTGAATTGATTAACTAGTTAAACCTAATAGTTAACAGACTGAAGGGGATTTTACATCTCTAGTGGAGCCAGCATCCACGTGGGGTGGGGAGAGGAACTTTCCTGCTGGAACCAGACTTCTCTGCTGTCTTTGGCTCCTACCACACCTGTGCACCGAGCTCCCTCTCTGAGGGCTCGTCTACACTGAAAGCTCTGCAGCTGGGCCTCTGTGAAGATGCTGCCCACACGGTCGGGAAGGGTGATCCACCTCCAAGAGGCAGCATGGCGGTGGGAGAGCCACTGTCTACACCAGGGGCTAGTTTGGGTGAACCGCATCACTCAACAGAGCGGATTTTTCACACCCCGGAGCGACAGAGTCATGTCACTCCCATTTCCGAGTGAAGACCAGGCCTCACACAACTCCCCCTCCCCCAGAAACATTACTCTCAGGTTAAATACACTTTGGCTTTCAACAGTCAAGGGCAGGGAATGGCCCTTTTGCCGCCAGTTACCTCTTCTGAATCTGTCATTGTGTCACTCACACCTGGGGGGAGGAAGCACCAAAGCGTCAGAATCTGGCACCAAAATCACCCCTGCCCCAAATCTCCCCGAGGAAAGGGTCCAGTGCAATGTTCCCTCTAATTTTTTCCATGCGTGTGCAGAATAAATTTTGTTATGTGCACCAAAGCACGTGTGAATGTGCAGAAGAAACACATGCTGCCTGCTGCAGGCTCTGTGGGCGCTCTGCTAATCAGCGGGGCGGCATTTGCATTTCTCTTGGGTGGCGGCCCGAGCACTCAGCTTACAGGGAGTGCTCAGGGAGCACAGATCCAGCAGCATCCCGCTGAGGAGTAGCTCTCCAGTGACATGGGCCAGGGGGCCATGTGGGAGTCCAGCATACACCGACCTACTGACTTGCCAATCTCCACAGCACGGAGCATTTCTCCAGGTTCAGGGAGCCGGGGGTGGAGGTGGGGGTGGGGGAGAGGATTTGGGGGTGACATGAGCACTCAACCCAAGTTCACGGCAGGTCACTCTGGACCCCTCCCCACCCTCGAGGATTGGCCCTGCCCTTCACCTGCAGGTACCAGACGGCCAGGGAGCCCAGGAGTGACAGGAAATGCAGCCTAGAGAGAGAGTTGGCTCCCCAATGTCAAGCTGGGACCACCCCTGGGGTGGAGGGCAAATGGGCCCTGTTCCTGGTGCCAGGACTCCAACCCCGCAGGGTAGGAGGGAATCCATGGAGAGGATGTGTCCGATGGCTGAAGCAGGGGGGGCTTCACCCCAGCTCCTCTGTGGGCTGGGAACAGTGAGGAAGGGGCTGCCCCAGACCCTAGGGAGGGGGCACAAAGTCCCCCCCCCGTGGGAAGAACACTGGGAGACTGTAAAAAAGGGGTGCACGGTACCATCCCCCCACTCCTCCTCCCTAGGGCTAGATCTAGGGCAAGGAGTAGAGCTCCGAGCACCCTGAGAGCCCAGGGCTGGGGCTGGCCCCTAACAACCCGGGGCTAAGGGCAGCCCCCCAGCATCCTGGGATCCCAGGGCAGGGCGCACCCTGAGGAGCTCAGGGCAGGAACTGGCCCCCAACAGCCCGGGGGACCAGAGCCGGGACTGGCCTCTCAGTACCGCGGGGGCCCAGGGCAGGACGCACCCCCAGCTACCCGGCCAGGGCCCCCCGAATTTGCAGCTCCCCCCAGTAGCCCAAGCACGGCGCCCCCGCGGAATTTGCAGCCCCACTCACCGGCTGCAGCGGCGCTTCCTGCCTCCGACTCTGCCCCTTTCACTTTCGCTTCCCAGACGCGGACGCCTCCCCCTGCCCAGCCCGCCGCGGTCCCGCACACCCGGCCGGAGCAGAGTCCGCCCCCCGGCGGCACCATCCCTCCTTCCCCTAGCACAGGGAGGGCCTGCAGGGGGCCCCAGGTGCCGGCTCCGGAGCAAACACGTCCACACGAGGAAGCACGCCGGGATTGAATCAGCGCTCTCCCCAAGGGAATCAAGGCCCAAGGCGGGGGTGGAGGACACCCAGGCACGCTAGCCTTACAAGGAGCATTTAGGCCCGAGGGGTTTGGAACCTTCCCCCCCCCCCTAAAATCTCCCTGGCCCAGCTGGTTTTCCACATCTAAAAGCATGGGGCAGCCCCCCCACTAACAGTGTTCAGGCTTCAGTCCTAAGCCTTCAGCCCTGTGCAGTGGGGCTTGGGCTTCCTGCTATAGCAGGGCCTGCTTGATGGACTTCCTGAAATCAACTCACAACCAAGTAGGGTGCTCCAAGAGCCACCCACCTAGCCAGCAGCAGCTGTGTGCATCCCCTTCCCCAAGGGGCCAGAAGTGCACCAAGTTTCACACATACACCTTCAGCAGTGGGAGCCTTGGACCATCCCTGCCAGCATTGGGAACAGCCCAGACTGGGCACCTGCAGTCCATATTGGCCATGGAGGGAGGGGGATGTGAGAAAAGAATCAAAGACTTATTGGTCTCCGTTACTAATCTTCCATCCCAAAGGCACCTCTAACCAGTCATCCCTCAGCTGCTCATTAAACCATTTTGATGAAGTAGGGGAACATGTAATTTTTGCACAATAAACCCAGTAAAGCAGGAGCCTGTAAATTACTTCTACTCACTGCTGAGGTCACACCACCTCACCGTTAGATTCTCCTTTATCTATGTCTGCAGAAAGGTCAACCCTGTATTTGAATCAGACAGGGGGGGGCACTTGCCATGTCAAGAACAAAAGGGAATTAGAAAAATGACTGTCATTGCCCCAGCCAGCTGGAATAAAAGGACCCCACCTTCCCCTCCTCCTCAAATGACCCTATTTCACTTTCAGAGCATTTTAGACAGCCCAGCCTCCAGTGTGGGAAAGAGGGAGCAGGTTTTTTTCATCATCTTCCAACACTGCAAGGAGAGGGCAGGCCCAGAGAGAACACTTAGAGCAGCTCTCACTGCCACTTCAGTTCATATTGAATTCCATTTAATGCATCATGAATCTCTGCCTGGCTGACTTGGAGCATAATTACCCCTGCAAGCCGACTAACTGAACTACAGAGCAAATGACAGACACACAGCAAAGCCAGATGCTTCCCAGGGGGCATTTATGAGGCAACAAAATGTGGTTTTTTAATAAACATTTATTGATGCAGCCATGTGACAAGGTTAGAATCGTAGCTTCTGGAAGAACCACTTATTCTTGCCCGTCTTGTATCTGAAAGAGAGGCACAATCCACACATTAGCGAGAGCCTGGCACCAGTGTCCTGAACGAGCCTCAGCCTAAGGGGCCATTAACACTCATGTCTCCCAGCCTGAGTTGGGCTCTGGAGCAGCTGCCTGCCATAAGTTTCTGCTTTGCAGAGGAAACTCACATGGGACTCTTAGCCACGCACACCTGCTAGAGTTAGACCCAGAATCTGTTCCCAAGGCACTGCAGCCAGGCGGGCTGGCCACACTGGGCCCAAAGCTCAAAGCCCAGCCCGTAATCCTGCTCTTGGCCAAAGAGCACTAGGAAAGCACTCAAGTCAGCTCCTCGTGCAGAGGGAGCCACCTCACTGTCATGAAGGGTCTCCTTTGGGCTCATCAGAAGCGCCACAGAAGGTGGAGCAAGCCAGCTAGTAGGCGTGACAGGCCTTTGGAAGGCAAGAAGCAAAAATCTCACCACCAGTGCCCACTTTGAGGGAATCCCACCCCACCACATACAACATCATCTGCCTGGGCAGAGCTAGCGTCTCTGGCTGTGGGGTTATAACGCAACATGGAGAGCTGTGCCCCAAACCAAGCAAAACAAGGCCTACGATTTCCTCATTAACCCTTTATAGTTGGCAAACGGCAGGGGACTAGGGCACAACAGGACCGTGGCAATTCCCACTAGCTACCTTTGGCCTTGTTACCTGCACAGACCCAGGTGAGAGGTCAGAGCAGACACAGCAGCATAAGCCTGCTGCTAACAAAGGAGCCAAGGCAGCCAGGTTGGCTGAAGAAGCCACCACTCCCTCTGCAGGCAGCCCCAAGAAATGATGCTTGCGGCTTGTTCAGGGGGATGCTAGGAAGTTATGTGACTCTCTCAGGGACACTGATTTGGCTTCTCAGTGGCCTATATCAATCAGTGTAACTGTTCGTACAACCAGGCCACCCTGGAGTCATGTTAATAGGGGAGGGAATCCTGCGACATGCAGTGAACAGGTAACTCAGGAGCAGGATGTTAGTAGACCACAGCAACAAAATGAGGACACAGCCCCTTTAAGGTTCTATTTCCCCCTGCACTGGGCAAGGCTGCTCCCCTGCAGTATGCTCCTCTGGACTCATGCAAGGGCAGTATTGCATCTTAACATAAAACACTGCAGGAGAGCAAATGAGAAACAGTAACACCAGGCCGCATTATAAGTGGGAAGTAATTTACAATTCATGCAAAGGGCCATATAGCATGCTGAAGCAACCAGACTTTGTTCCTGTCACTGCAGGCCCAGTGGAGCTCTTTTCAGAAGCACTCTAGGATTCTCCTAACCAACAGCAGGCAGGCTGGACACGCTTCACTTGATAATGAGAACAAGCCAGCGGGCCATCACACACAGATTTCTTCTGTTCAATAAAGGAGTGAAAAGCAGCTTGGGGGGAAGGAAAAAAAAATCCCCAACTCACCTCTCCTCGAATTTCACCTTGGCTTCACGCCTTGCCTTGCGTTTCAGGGCAGGGTCCCTGAACACATCTTTATTGACAACGGTTTTGTCCAGAGGAATATCAACAGAATACCTGAGAGAGAAAGCACAGCAGGCTTTGAAACATCCTTCGACGCCTTTCACCCACATACCAGGCTGTCAAGCGTGGAGCAGATGGCTAGCTGAAGTGCATGTCCCCTGCCAGCCCAGAGTGGTGGGAACTGAAACATTCCTATGAGACAGTCAGGCCAGCACCTCTAATGGCCCAGGAGATGGTGTTAAAGGGAGCCCAGTAGCCTTGCTTTGCCCCACTATGCATACAGCAGCACTCACTAGCAGTCCATATCATGAAATGCTGGGTTGGCTACAGTCCCCAAGTACTCAGCTCCTTCTATAACTTCTTCCATCAGTAGATCTCTAGGCCCTATACCAAGCCGTATCATTATTACAAATCCTCTTCAGAGCTTACAGGAGGCAGGCTGTGCCGCCAACCAAAGGGGAAAAAAATGAAAGCCCTAAATAAAGGCCAGTGCCACAAGAAATGCATGTGAAGTTCCAGCGGGGTGGCCGTATTAGTCTGTTCCAGCAAAAACAGGGAGTCCTGGGGCACCTTAAAGACAAACATTTATTAGGGCATAAGCTTTTGTGGGCTGTAACCCACTTCCCAGCAATTGCTGAGATGAGGATGCCAAAAAAGAGTAATTTTCATGCATCTGAGGGAATGGGCCACATCCAACCTGACTGAACTGACCTCATTAGCACTGGTCCTCAGCATAGTAATGTAACACTCCCATCTTTGCCTGTGTATACACACCTGCCAAACTGAAATTTCCATCATGTGCAAACGAAGTGAGCTACAGCCCACAAAAACATATGCCTAAATCAGGGGTGGACAATTTTTGATGGGGGGCCACTCCAAGACTTTGGGAAGTGGTCAAGGGGTGCACTCTTCCAGGATATGAATGGAGGGGGTGCAGAGTCTGGGATGGAGTTTGGGTGCATAAGGAAACTTGGGATAAGGGATTTGGGGTGCAGGAGGGAGAATGGGGTCTGAGATGGAGTTTGGATGAAGGAGGCAGTTGTGACCAGGGTAGGGGACTGGGATGCAGGATTTTGGGACGTAACCTAGGCTAGGAGGGGATTGTGATCTGGGGCAGGAGATTGGGGTGCCAGATCTGGGAGGGGGTATGGATGCAGGAGGGGCCAGGAGGTTTGGGTATATACATGGGGGGGGGGGCCACGTGCAGGAGTGGCTGGGGTGCCAGAGGAGGGCTCTGGCTGAAGGCTGCTTGCTGCTCCTTGTGGCTCTGCTCCAGACATGAGGGAAAGGGGGAGAGGAAGGGAGGGAGGCGACTTCCTATACTGCCCTTGCTCCCAGCAAAAATTCTCAGCTCCTATTGGCCGGAAACAGATATTGGCCAATGGGAGCTAAGAAATTTTGCTGGGGGGTGGGAACAGCATGAGAAAGCTCCCTCCTCCCTCCCCAGTGGAGAATAGCTGGCTTTCTAAAACTGATCTCTGCCTAAGGGTTCTAGTGAGGGGGCCGTGGGCCAGATCTGGTGGCACAGCCACTGGCAGCCTCTTGCTCACCCCTGGCCTAAATACATTTGTTAGTCTTTAAGGTGTCACAGGACTCATTATCTATGGACAAGAGAATGTGTTCACTGACCTCTCCCATAGGGAGCATCAGCCTGAATCATGAAGATAAAGGGGTGGGAAAAATCATCAATGTCCTACCCCAACTTCTGATTCCCCGATGCCAATCATCACTGGTCACCAATGCCAGCATCCTGCAAATCTATTCATTGAGCTGCACAAGGACATAACCGAGGAAATCTTAGGGGAGTAGATTTTTACGGCTTTACCAGAGAGAAAAGCTGCTTTTGCCATGCTGCACACTAAAAGCAGTTTACTAGTTCTATTAGCAGCACTACAATGAGCCAAGCCTGCTCACCTGGTGGGCATTAGATGGTTGTAGTTATAAACCTTCACAAAAGATTTGATCTTAGACCTCTTCGCTATCTTCTTTTTGCCCATGGCAGCAGTTACCTTCCGTGGGTACCGATCGATACCAGCCACCAGGGCGTGGCTATATGGTCGGTCAGAGGTGCCATCATCAATATTCTAAAATACACAGGAGACTTGTTAGCAACACAGACACCTGGATTCTGGAAGGTCACCATAGATTTTTACCTTTTGAACAGATAAGTTGCTATAGCCTGATGAATTTAAGACTCTGGGGTAGTCCCTAGAATGCTCACACTGTATTCCAGGAATTTGTAGGTTTCTCTTCTGCCAGCATGCAACTCCCATGAATAATGCATGCAGCAACCTCAACTACCTAGTTCTAGGAATCTGTTCTCAGCCGTAGAGAAGCAGCACATGGAGAAACAGGTTTCCAGATGCTCATACGTAACACCGAGAGAAAGCCTCGGACACTGAAAGATCAGATCACCTCATTATCTTTAATGTATTTATTCTCACACTACCCCTGTGCATAGCAATGCTATTATTTATGAGAAAGAGAAGCAGAAATTATCCCTATACAGCTTCTGAGCCCAGGTCTATGCTGGGGGAGAAATTTGACTTGATACACACAACTTCAGCTATGAGAATTTCTGCAGTGGTCCCACTGCGGGAGGTCAATGGGAGAAACTTGTTGCTCCTCAGGACTGGGGTCAACAGGGACACCCTCAGTGTTCAATTTAGTGGGTCCTTACTAGATCTGTTAAATCAAACCCCGGAAGATTGATTTCCAGAGCATCGATCTCCAGGTAAATATAGACAAAGCCTCCAGAGCTGGATTCCCAGCATGAGTAGACAGATGAATGCTAACTCTGCTCAAGCGAGTGTACAAAAGGGAACAGCATGGACACTGCTACATAGACTGCAGCTCAGGCTTGCTACCAGAGTCCAAGTCCATCTGAACTCCCGGGTTCAAGCTCAGGTTGCTTGTGAGAGCCTGTAGACCCCTGCTGAGAATCACATCCCCAGCTGCAGCCCGAGGGGATTCAGTGACTTGTCTAAGGTCCAAAAGCAATTCTGTAACAGCAAGAAATTGGCTCAGGCTCTCCCCAAGTCCTAGATTAGCGTCATAACCACTGGACAATCCTTGACACCCCAGTGCAGCATTCATGTCTGTACACAGGCCCTTACATGACCCACTCAGCAAATGTAAACAAACCCTCACAAATCTCACTAAACACACACAGCAACTAAGGCCTACAAGGGCGGACTTAACCCACACCAGAATTGTGTGGCAGAATTGAAGATTAGAACCCATAAATCCCCACTACGAGGACTGGTGAGAGACTATGGTTCTGTAAGCATGACCCACATCATTGACATGTCACCAATGGGATGGGATCAAAGAATCCACGAAATGGCAGGTGTGCAGGTGACCCCTTCCCTTACACATGCTAGGCAAAGTCCGGCATGCCGGCCCAGCCTCTGCTTTTCAGCACCACACAGAAGGATTGAGACATTAGACCTCCACCATCTGATGTGACTCCTTGGCTCTTGCAGGCTGGGTGCGTTGGGCCGAGCAGGTGATTTACCTTCACGATGACAGCTTTCCGCCCTGAGTAGCGCCCAGCCAGGACGAGCACCACCTTCCCGGGTTTCATGAACTTCCCCATCTCTGCCAGAAAAAAGCAGACATTAGAAGCCAGGCAGCAGCCCAGGAGCCCCCGCAGTGGGGGACCCCAACCTGCCTCATACCCCAAGGGAATGTCCCCCAGCGGGGCTGGCCACCGGCCCCGCACCAGACACCCACCCTCCGGGAGCCCCACCCCCGACAGAGAGCGGGAGTTCTCAGCCCCTCCGCCCAGCCCGGGTTCTGGGAGGCCACCGGGCGGACCCCGCTCCTGCCCCGCCCGGGCAAAGCACCAGCGCCCATCCCCCTTCACGGCCACAAGCGACCCCTCCCCAGCGCACTGGGCAGGGCCCCACCGCCCCGGCCTCACGCACCGCGCGGATGGCGGCCGATGCCAGCCCCCCACCGTCGGACTCACCGAGGCTCCGGCTCCGATGGCGCCCAGACCGGAAAAGGAAGGAGCTGCCGCTTCGCCGACCTTTCACCCCGTGATTCCAGACATCACTTCCGCTTCCTCCCGCACTGAGCCACTGCGCATTCACGTGATCGCTGGCAAGTACGGAGCCAGGTAAACCGACCAGTGGCCTCTTCCCCTGCAGCCTGGCGCGAGCTGCCCCCTGGCGGCCGGCGGGAGCGGAGCGCGCGTCTCTGGTCTCGCTGGACCCGTGCAGCTGACACAGCGCCCCGTATGGTCCAGCCCGGTCTGGCTCCAGGAGGCAGGCCCCTCCATGCACATTTCAATGCGGGTAAAAGGGTGCCCCATGCTAGGGCTGCCCCTGCACCTTCACAGGGCAGCCTGCGAGGGGGCTTAACTCCCCTGCCTCCCTGTAAACACCCTACCCCACCCCAGGGTCTCTCTAAATGGGGGCAGGTAAAATTTCTAATGCCCCCCACACAGATGCATACACCCCTTCCCCCCCAGCCCAGTAATATTTTCCTCACTTCAGGTTTTTTTCCATTTGTCAGCAGAGGTATTACTTCAGACAGCCATGCACATTTCTAAACCGACAATCCTTTCATATCCATGCCTCAAGGGAGCTTCTTCCTTATCACCCAAAACAGCACATATGAGATGGGAGCACTTGGTCTTCAAGAAGTTTTTTTTCCCTATTAAGAAATCTGACTCACTCCCCATTTGTGTCCATTCTGACCCCCCCCCCCCTTTTTTTTTAGCTCTCACTGATCTAACCTACATTCTGTTCCTAAATAATGGTGCTGCAGACAAAGCTATAAAGGAAAGTATGAACTGAAGATTCAAAGTATAGAAGGAATGAGAAGGTGCATTAAACAGTATACCTATTAACATCCAAGTAGGTAATACAACATACACAAACCACCTGGACTTTTATTGTCAGCAATAGATACTGTACTCTCCACAACACAAATACATTCATCCTATTGCACATATACAGACCTAAAATCAGAACAAAATCAACATCAGAAATAAAATAAAGCAGAGACCTGAAAAACTGGGGCACGACACACACTTCTCCAGCATAGTACTGTAAACATAAAAGAGGGCTAAAAATTAGAAGAACCTGAAGACAAGATCCTTTATTAAACCATTGAGAGCCCCAGAAAAGCCTTTGCCGCAACCTGACGCTTCAGCTTTCAACTTATTTGTATCTGCCACCGACTGGACAAAACCATGCACAGATTTCAGAGAAAAAATTGCCAAACCAATGGGGAATATTCCATGAACATTGGAAATTATAGAATTTGCTGTTGAGAAAGACAAGAAGTTAATCTGCATAAATCAGCTGGGAATTTTTCATCCTTGGACAAGTCTCTGAAAATACATAAAGTTTCATATCTGAAAGCTAAAATAGTTTCCACACATGTAAGAGTCACTGCTGGTTTTCATTCTATTTCAGTAAACTATTTGTGCATGTAGAAATCTGCATTAAAAACATATGGAGGAATGAATTACTAATCCTTCAAAGAAAACTAACACCTTCCTTATAATGCTCTACAAATTTCGCTCTGCTCCAAACATTGAAATAATTTTGAGAACACAGTTAATGGGAGGGGCAGATTCTGGTCTCTGAAGTTAGTGGCAGCTTTTTCATTGACTTTAATGAGAGCACATGGGCCCCAGTGCTCAACATCCAAAATCTGTGGTGTCAGACTATGTAATTCTGTGTTTTCCCAACTAATAGCTTCAGTGCTTTTTATACAGAAAAAAGTTGAAGGCAGCCACCCTACTGCACCACATTGTGCATGCAACTGAGAGGATGTGACAGAGAGGAAATACTCCTTTTCAAGCTTCAAACAGAGCTATTTGAACTAGGGATATCAAAGTGTAGTCGACTATATGATTAAACGATAAGCCTAGGCTTATCAGTTAATCTTGTTGACTACACACATTCCATGTATAAGAGGCAGCAAGGTGGGGTAGGGGAGGAGCCAGTGCTGGGGGTGGGAGGGGCGGGGGGGAGAGCTGGCTAAAAAGCCAGTTCTCCTCAGCACCAGCTCCACAGTGC
>JANRFK010006689.1:7048578-7070197 GCA_030068395.1 Apalone spinifera
GGGCACTGCTTACCTCAGGTGGCTGCTGGGTGGTGGTGCAGTGAGGCTAGGGCAAGCTCCCTGTCCTGGCCCTGACCACTCCCCAAAGCAGCCAGCACTCTCCATCCCAAGTCCCGATATGCCCCCTCTCTGCTCTGTGGTGATAGGATACAGGGTGCGAGAGGGGGCAACTTGACATAAGCGCCTCTCTTCTCCTTTCCCTGCCCTGCACAGCAAGCAGGAGGCTCCTAGGGGTGGGGGAGGCAGCTCCAAGGCAAAGGTAAGGAGTTGCGAGGCAGTGGCAGGGAGGGGCAGCTGACATGCCAGCACTTGATAGCTTCTTGGCCAAACCAGTCAAGATCACCTCCCAGAGGCTCCAAGATCTACCAGTAAATCCCGATCGACTGGTTGGTGACCACTGTCCTAGGGGAAAAACCAAACCAGGCTTCAAATACCCAGCGTGAAGCAAACCCTGACCTCCCAAATCCCCTCCAAGCTCAGGTTCACAGGACTCTCACCCCACCCAGACAGTTTACATCTCTCAAGGCCGTGTAGTTTGTGCAACTGGCACAGTAGTGCCGGCCCGTGTTGCGCTCAGTTTGCTCTGGCTCTGTGATACAGCACCATGGAGCAGACCCTGGCCTGGCCGTCAGGCTGAGCAACTAGAGGCAGGCAGCCCTGCTCTCTCTTACAAAAGCTTTTCCTCCTGCCTCCTGCTGAGCTGGGTGACACAGTAGGGGATGAGGCCGGCAGCAGCCACCAGCACGGCCGCGCTCTTACTGAAGGCCAGGATGTAAAACAGCAGCTCCACTGTGGTGGGAGGCTTGAAGGAATTGAAGAGGTGCAGGATGAGGAGCAAGGCCACGATGCAGCTCAGGCAGAAAGGCAGCCGCTGGCCCCCTTTCCCTTTGCAGCTCTCCAGGTACATCTGGGAGTTGAGGGCCAGCCCCAGCCCAAACAGGATGCTCAGGTTCCAGAGGAGGCCGGCGAAGGCGGTGTTGTCAATGTGGATCCACTCCGGCCGGTTGAACCACTGCTCGGCTTTCTCCAGAGTCCACAGCAGGTCCATCCCGGGGGCCTTCAGGAGCAGGTAGAACCCCAGAGCGAAGCCGAACAGGAAGAGGGTGGTGCCCAGGCATCGCCGGAGGCTGGTGGTGAGGATGGAAGGGATGCATCGGAACGCTTCAGCCACTGCCACGCCTAGGAAGGCAGATCAGACATGAAACCAACACTGGGGCACCTGTGTCAGCAAGGCAGGAAGGAGTCACGATACCAAAGCCCAACCCTCTGCTTCATACAGCAAACCCTATTTCCACATTCCCTACCTGGGCCATTACCAACGTTCCTGCTAATTTGTCCCTTCAGTTGTGGAATAAATTTTGTTGCATGCACCAAGGCATGTGCAGATGTGCACCACCAGTCCAGCTGTGGGGGCTCTGCTAATCAGCTGAGTGGCATTTGAATCTCTCCTGGGAGGCCACCCAGGTGCTCAGCTTACAGGGAACACTGGCCATTACCCTTGGACAGCCAGGCCTCCACCTGTTGGCAAAGTGTGTGGAGAAGAGATGGCTCTAATGGCCTTCCAAGGCCACTGGGGAAACCCTTGATGACTCAGCAACGCCATCGTTCCCATTTCCACCAGACCTGGGCCTTCTTCTGTAGTGTCTCTATACAGGCCAGTTTGGGGAGCAGCAGCCAGGCCCTAAGGAAGGAAGCTCCTGTTGCCATGACAATGCCCCCAGCCATAACCGTTCTACCCTTCTCCCTCCCTTTGGCCTGTTACTGCAGGGCAGGACTCTGAGCACCCGCCCTCCCCCCTGCCAGAGCGGAGCCCCATGGGTCCCCATAGGCGGTGAGCTCTCTGGGGCAGGGACTAGCTCTCACTGTCTGTGTGGCGCAGCTGCGGCCGCGAGATGCTACCGCAATGCACCCAAACAACAACAGCGCAGAGCGAAGGCAGATGGACCAAGGAATCCCAGCTGCCCCGTCTCTGTGAGACTCTGGGTTCATTAGCTGCACGGCCAAATTCCTGCAAAAAGGGCCATTCTCAGCTGTTTATCTGAAGCTGGATAATTAAAAGCCCCCTCCCCCACCGCCATTCCCCTGCCGCTCCCAGGCCCAGGCAGGGGGGAGATTCAGAGGCTCCCCAGCAATTTTCCGGTTGCATCACACACACACACACACACACACACACACACACACACACACACACACTTAATAGTTCCCTGAGGATTGCGGCAGGCTGGGTCAGGGCTCCACAGCAGCGCTAGAGAGCGCTGTGGCCCTGCACCAGCAAAGAACAGCACAGCTAGTCACTTTGTGGAGAGGCTGCTGGTTTAACCCCACACCTGCTGGTTGAACTGCAGGGCACCACCTTGTTTTCCCAGGGAATAACATGGAAACTCCCACACCCCAGTGCCATGCTGCATCCAACCCACCCATCCTTCCCCTTTCCCCAGGGACAGCCCTGGGCAGCAGCACCTCACCTGAAACAACACCTGTCATGACTTGGTGTGGGAAGTGAACTGTGAGGAAGCTCCCTGGACAGACAGACACACACCTGCACCCCCCCAGAAGGACATCCACAGCGCCCCTCCCTCCCCCAGGCACCTGCAACAAGCAGAGAGAACATAGCAGTCAGGAGGCTGTGGGGCCGGCGGGAAGCAAGAGGGGAGCGCGATGAACCAGTCAGTCAACAAGTAAGATTTGTGGGACATTTCAGGAGGACAGAGCCCGCCGCAGCATCTGGGAAGGAGACCCCAGACCCCGATCCTGCAGCTGCCAGATCTGAACCAGGCTGTCCCAGCGCAGGACTGCGGTTGGGGGGTGGGGGTGGAAACTCAATCCCACGCTGGGGACTGACCCCCTCTGCGGTGGCCCCTCCCTAGACCACACAGGCAGTGTGCACGCTGACATAGTCAGGGGCTGACAAGCAACAGCCCATCCCAGGGAGCATCAAAGTAGGGACAGCTGCCCCAGCCAAGCCAAGAGGAGCCGCATGTGGTGGGGGTCAGCTGGAGTTCATTCTGCCCAGACCTAAAGTCACTGCCCTGAATTACAGCCCTGGCCCCCCATGCGAAGGCAGAGTGGGTTCCTTCCGGCTGCTGGAAGGGAGATCTCGGACGCAGGGTGCTAAGCAGAGCTGTCACCATCACGTAGCACACTCCAGCTGCGCCCATGGCGTGGCCTGAGGGGCTGCCTGGGTGGAGAGATGGGACGAGCCTGCAGGGAGCTCAGGGAAGGCATCGCAGAGTTTCAATGCACAGAAAGGAGTCAGCTCACAGGCCCAGGGAGCCAAGTGGGGGAGCAGTTGCCATGACAACACCCCAGCCATAACCATCCTGCCCTTCTCCCTACAGGCTCCCTGGGCTGATGTTTTATGGAGCCTTTCCTGAGGCCTTTAACTGTTGAGACAAGTTTCCCTTTGAGAATCTCAGCCCTCCAAAACTTTGGGCATCAGCTTCTGTGCCTTTAATTCTTTTGTCCATTCCAGGGCAGGCCAGATAGCTGGAGTGCTTGCCTGTGTTATACATCTGATCAGCAGGCAGATGGACACTGCCTGGAGCAAGTAGCCCTGTTCCAGCCCACCCCCGAGGAAAGATTAGGTAGGAACTAGACTGCAGCCAGGGGAGGGCAGCCAGGGGATTTTGGTCTGCACCTGCATGTGTGATGGATGGGAGGAGTGCTGTCCTTTTCTAAACATCCCACTGCTGCCACCATGTCAAGACTGTCCCCCATTCTGGCGCTTTGAGTGCAGAAGGTGGGTAGCAGCCTTGACATGGTGGCACAAGTGGGATGTTCAGAAAAGGACAGCACCTCTCCCATCCACGTTCCCCATCTTCTGCACTTGAAGTGCCAGAGTGGGGAACAGCCTTGACATGGTGGCAGTGGTGGGATGTTCAGAAAAGGACAGCACCTCTCCCATCCACGTTCCCCACCTTCTGCACTTGAAGTGCCAGAGTGGGGAACAGCCTTGACATGGTGGCAGTGGTGGGATGTTCAGAAAAGGACAGCACCTCTCCCATCCACATTCCCCACCTTCTGCACTTGAAGTGCCAGAGTGGGGAACAGCCTTGACATGGTAGCAGGAGTGATAGGTTTAGAAAAGGACAGCATCTCTCCCATTCATCACAGCATGTCACTCTGCCCCCAACCCCCAAATCCCAAGCTGGAAATTGGAATCCAATCTGGTCTCTAGGGATGCCATGCAAGATAGGCCTGGAGGCTCACTGAAGGGAGAGGCTCGAGACAGACCCTCACGCCCATGCTGCTCAGCCAGGCTCCAAGAGAGGCCTTTAAGCAAAGGAGGCTGCTCAGGTTGCCAAGCATGCAGGGTCCCCAGACTGCTCTACCCACAGGCAAATAGGAATAGCCCTCATAGGCTGCCTGGCCCATGTCCCACCTTGGGGCCAATGCAGCATCTTTACTGTGCAGCTCACACCAACTTCTTTGGGGGCATGGTCTGCACACGAAGGTAATGGTCTCACCCTTAGAACTCAGGCAGGCTCACCAGCTGCTCTGTTGCACAGCATGACATGGGGCTATGGGGAGCAGGAACCGACTCAGGCCTGCAAATGGGTGTGAATTCAGGGTTTGATTTCCAAGCGCCGCAATCCCAGTAGAAATCAGGAGCCACTGAACTCACTACAGATTGGACCTCCCTGCTCCGGCACCATCGGGACCTGAGCAGTCCTGAACCAGGGAGTTTGCCGTACCAGGGGAAGTCAAGGCTCCTTTCTGGGCTCTGGGGTTCCCCAGAGCCTCGGCTCCCTACCCTGCTGCCAGCCCCATACCAGGGCTCCCAGGGTCAGCCTCCTTGGGCTGGGATTCTCCAGCCGCCTGCGGCCCCACTTTTGCTGGGTTCCCAGCTGGGCTTGGGGATTCCTTCTGGCTGGTACCAGCCCCACTGCCACCAGGATTTCCTGGGCTGGGGCTCCCAGGGCTGGACTCTCCACTCATCACAGGAACAGCTCCTGCCAGCCCAGCCAGGGCTCCCCAGCACATGCAGGACTCCCAGTTAGCTTGTGCAACTTGCCTCTATGGCTCTTTGTTCCAGCAACATCCGTGGTCCTTCGTTCCGGACCGTGGATGTGGCGAGACCAGAGAGTCCCAGATTTGGGAGGTTCAACCTGTGAGATTACTCCTGGAGTAAAATGCTACTTGGCATGTGCATGTGTCATTATCTGGGTCTTTAATTACACATGATTTGGGGCAGAGACCTGCCCCTTCTCATCAGTGCACAGCACCCAATGCCCTGTGGGATGCTACATTAATTAACAACCGAAAGCTAGGGGTTGCCCATGGGCGCTGTGACCGGTGTCAATGCTGTGCATTTGTCAGGCTTCTCCGGCGTGCTGCATGGGCACTATGGATGGCTGTGTTGGCAGCCGGCTCACTGGGCCGGTCTTGCAGGTGAGGAGGGAACTGCTGAATCCCAGGGATGGAGGCGTTGCCGTAGTAACTGGTCTCCTGGACCCACCAGTCTCTGCCCAAAGAGAATCCTGTGGTGAAATGCAATGGGTCACATGGTCAGATCAGGCTCCATCCACCTCTCCTCTTGGCCAGCACAACGGGTGCATTCATAGAGGCCTCCAAGTGGTGCCAAAGTCAGGTCTGGGCTCGTTAGCCAGCCACGGGCCTCATTCCAAGCAGATTTTTTTCAGGTTACTCAGAAAGTGTCTGTTCTCAGGGAATTGAACTCCGCACGCTGCTCTTGCTCTTTTCCTGGAACCGCTGCAGCCTTTTTTATCATTATCTCATTTGGAGCCCTAGGAAATGATCAAGCCCCGAGATCTGTAACTAGCATTTTGTCCTCCCTGAACCACTTCTTTATTTCACTCAGCAATCTCCGACTCAGGGTCAAGGCCAGGCGGGGTTTTGGTTAAGTAAGACGATGGCATTTGGGGGCACAAACATAACACCTCTTGCCCATGCTGGAGGAAATGAGGCCACATGAAGGGAGATTGAAAAGACTGGGACTTTTATGCTTAGAAAAGAGGAGACCAAAGTGGGATAGGACAGAGGTCTATAAAATCATGACTGGGGTGGACAAAGTGAATAAGGAAAAGTTATTTATTTGTTCCCATATGTAAAAGGGTCCAGGTCAGCAGGAGGCCACGCTGACTCCCTAGACCAGTGCTTCCCAATTTTATTTGGCCACGGAACCCTTTTCGGCTTGAAAGAATTTCAAGGAACCCGAAGGGTAAAAGTTGTGGAGCAAAAAAAAAAGACCTGCCGCAATTTGTTGAGCAAGAAAAAAATGCCAAGTCCTGCCGGGTTCCGAGAAGCACCAGTTGGGGAATGGGGAATACTTTGTGGGTTTCAAATATGTGAATGAGGGACATGAAGGGTGTTACCATCATGATGAGCAACTGTTAAACAATCTTTTTTGTCCTTAAGTCTGAGCAGGGGTTGGTAGGGAGTGGCCTCAATTCTTTACACAGTGTTTCCCAATTTTATTTGGCCACAGAGCCCTTTTAAACTCAAAAGAATTTTGCAGACCCCCTAATAACAATCTTATATAGGGAGCTGAAAAAGTACATAAGAACATAAGAACGGCCGTACCGGGTCAGACCAAAGGTCCATCTAGCCCAGTATCCTGTCTGCCGACAGTGGCCAGCACCAGGTGCCCCGGAGGGGGGTGGACCGAAGACAATGATCAAGAATTTGTCTCCTGCCATCCCTCTCCAGCTTCTGACAAACAGAGGCCAAGGACACCATTTCATCCCCTGGCTAGTAGCCATTTATAGACCTAACCTCCATGAAATTATCTAGCTTCACTTTAAACTTTATTATAGTCCTAGCCTTCACAGCCTCCTCTGGCAAGGAGTTCCACAGGCTGACTACACGCTGTGTAGACCACAAATAAGTAAGGATAATAATAAACAAATGCTAAACAAGGTCATGAGAACAACATTGAGTTTTACTGCACATTTAAAAACAAAAATCACATTTAATGTGTACAAAAAATAAAGCAACTGGTTTGACAGCTGAAGCTTCGACTTTGTCCGACGTGGCGCTAGTATATTCATATTCAGCCACCCACGTGATTCACGCTCCCTGAGAGTGAGTACGGGGATTTACAGTGGCATAAACAGGCGATCGCACCACTGACTGACTGCGCATGCAGCGCTGAGGAGTGACATCATTGTCCCCGCTCGCTGGCATTACACGGGGACACTTATTGTGGCAAACAAAATGAAAATTGTTTTCAATAAAATCGATAAATTATTTTTAAATAATAAAATGTTGTTGTAATGGAATTTTCTCATGGAACCCTTATTTTCACTTCGCGGAACCCCGGAGATGCACGGAATGCCATTTGGGAATCACTGCTTTAACAAAAAGAATAGGAAAGCAGAGGCCTTGGTCTTTTGGCCGGGCTGTACCTGAAAGGAAGGAGCTGAAGACCCCAGGGTGGGGAGACAGCCCTGGTTTGGAAGGGCAGCTGGACAAGAGGTTTTAGGGGGTGTGTGTGAAAAGCTTGTACTGAGGTTTCAGTGTAGAATTAGCTGAGCATTTTGTTTCTTTTGATTTGTAACCTACTTTGCTCTGCCTGTTCTCACTTCTTACTACTGAAATCAAGAGTGGGCAATAATTTTTGGCCAGGGGTCCCAGGCCATCCCAGAAGAGGCAGGACCTAAAATGGAAGGGGTGGGGCCAGGATGCTTCCAGGCTTCCCCACCCCCAGACCATGATTGGTCTGGGGGTGGGGGAGCCCCATTGCCCTCCCCTTTCCCACTAAGCCCCTATGCCCCTGGCAGGGGAGGAAGAGGCTTTGCACGCTCCCCCACCCCCAAACCCTGACTGGCCTGGGGGCGGGAGGAGGGGGCGAAGTTTCCTCCCCTCCCCCTGCCACGGGAGGAGCTCTGGCACTGCAAAGTGCTATGTGTTCCTGGCAGGATGGAGGAAACTTCCTGCGCTTCCCACACCCCCAGGTCCTAATTGGCCTGGGGCGGGGCAGCGGCAGAGCCTCCGGGGGCTGGATCAACCCGCTTGGCAGGCCGGATATGGCCCTCAGAGGCTCTTTTGCCCACCTCTGACTTAAATCCTACTGCTTCTAGTGGTAGGGTTTTATTTTCTATCAAACCCAGTGTAAACAATTATTACCTGGGGGGGAACCAGTGTGCACATTCCCCCTTCCATTGTTAAAGGAGGCGTACCTAATTCTTTGGGGTTTCGATCCCATTTGGGGAGGGGTATCCCAGTGTGGGGGACTCGAACCCAGACGGCTTGGTTCGTTGTCTGACCGCAAAGAAACAGGCAACACCAGCAAGGTCCAATCACAAGCTCTTTATTGAAGAGTGGACACAACAATAGAGAGCGGCCCGTCTCCAAAGAGAACCAGCCATGATTTCAGTAACAAGTAGGGTTATATAGATAGTTCTGTCGCGTCATAAAACATTGCCCAAGTAACCCAGCCCCCCTTAATTAGTTGGAAGCTCTAGTGTTAATGCGTATACATCATGGCCTTAAGCAATTCATAACGTGTCAACAGCTTTCTTATCAGCCCAGAAGGCAAGTACCAAACAACAAGGAGACAGGGAGTTAGGAACAACAAGGAGACAGGGAGTTAGGAGACAGAGGGCAGAGACAGGGAGTTAAAACATCGAGGAGAGAGTTCGTTAAGATCAGGGTGAGAACAGCTCTTAAAACAAGCTGTTCCTCATCACAGTAGGTACAAGAATGCAGCTTTTCGCTTATCTTACTTTTGCAACTTAAGCAAGTATGTAGGGATGTAGGGTGCGCCCCTTGCTTAAACCATGTCTCTAGTTCTGCTCAGGGACTACCCAGAAACTTTTGTCAGCTTCCTTTTGATTTGTCTTAGCATGACTGCACTAGGCCCAACTAGGCCCAATCTTCTAGGGCCTGGCACGTCTCGGCCTAGCCGCAGGCCGAGCAATAGTTTATAACAGCCATGCCCTGGGTCAGGGCGGGCACCAAATAAGCACTTTAAACAGTCTCAGTAGGCTGAGTCAGCTTATAAGGCCCGGCCTTCAGTTCAGGCAGAGCTGCGGATCAGCAGTTAAGGGCGTAGGCAAGCAGTTTATAAGGCCCAGGACGGGGCAGACCCACAAACGTTGAACATAAGCGGTCCAACAACAGTTTAAAGCTCCAGCCAGGTCACAGCTGGGCGGGGGGTCAGGTCTCCTTGCTGGCGGAGGGCCGACAAGCGCAGGGGTTTTGCCCCCTCAGGGGGAAGCCTGCCACCCAGGAGGCAGTGGCAGCGCGGTGGCCACAGGGTCGGAGGGGGTCCGGACCGCAGCACGGCAACCAGGACTGTGGGTCAGCGGGGATCCAAGCCGCAACATGCTGCCCACCCGACCTCCATCTGCTCAGCTGCCCCGGGACTGGCTGTCCCTGGGCCGCTTCCCAGTTCCCCCGGGGGTCCTCCCTGGCTCGAGCTCTGCTCCTCGGGGTCAGCTGGGGACGGAGGTGCTGGTAGCGTGTCCATAGGTTCCGGCTCCGGCTCCGACTCCAACTCAGGCAGGGGCCCAGGTGGGCCGGTCCAGTCTCCGGGACCTGGCGAGGGTCCTGGAGGTCTCGGTGAATCTTCGATCCATGGCAGAGGTCTCAGCGGCCCAGGCCAGTCATCGGAAGCTGGCAGGGGTCCTGGCGGCCCAAACCAGTCCTCCCATCAGTTGCGGTGCGGCTGCTCCCTTTGCCATGGGAGCTGGGAACGGGCGTCTGGCCTGTTCGCTGCCCAGCTCCAGCTGAGCTCTGAGCTCTTATACTCCCAGTCCCGCCTTCCTGCTTCCTCTGGGCAAGGCTGAGTGAGTGGCCATTAGCCACTGTCAGGACTCTGGGCTAGATGGACCTTTGGTCTGACCCAGTATGGACTTTCTTATGTTCACCTGGGCAGTGTCTGGCTACCCCTCCCCTCACCGCTGCCAGGCCTCAATGGCCCAGGATCTCCAACCTCACCAGGCGTAAGCTCTGTGGGGCTGAGGGGCAGAGCCCCCCCAGACCGACTCAGAGCCTGAGGATAGGAGCCTCCGCCTGAGTCATGGGCCAGGCACCGACCCCTGGGAATTTTACCTCAGGCTTTTTAATTCTAATTTTAATTCTCTGATGCCACAGGGGGATTTGGGACTCCGTGGGGAACACGAGGCTGGGTATGGCGGGTCAGTGAGAACTGGCTGGGGGATGGACCAGCCCTGCGGCTCCCTCCCGGCGGGAGCTGCTGCCTCTACAGGAATGCAGCTGCGGTGGGGGGAGGAGGAACCTGCCCAGCCTGGGGTTTGACCAAGTTACAGCCAGCTCCCCCTCTTGCCCCCCCCCCGTGCATCCCCCCAGCAGACACAATGTACAGGGGGGTGGGGTTCATGCCTGGAATCCCACACTTGGCGCTGGCCTGGGATTTTCCTCCTGAGTCGATGGAGTTTGCTGGAAGCGGCAGCCGGCAAATGGCAGGCGTCGGGGCGCAAGCTGTGGGCTGGGCCAGAGGCAAAGCCAGCATCCGTGGGAGACCCGTCCTGAGACACTCGGGGCTGGCTACGTGGCTGTACTTTGAGGAACAGAATCGGAAGCTAATGGTTGTTAGACTGATTACAAATAAACAGCCAGCTGCGGGTTGGGGCACAGCAGCACAGAAACACAGCCCGGGCAGAGCTATGCCCACGTACCCCACGCCCGGCGCTGCCTCTAAGAGCGCCGCCTTGCCACGTACAGTAACAGGTTGTTCATTCATTAGCTTTTGAGCTCGTTATGGCAGGCGCCAGCTTCTCATTCTGCCAGTGCTCAGTGCTTAGCACAGCGGGGTCTCTCGCTGCCTGTGGCACCCCCAAAAGCCGGAACCCCTCCTCCACCCCAAAGCGCTCACCCTCAACCACACTCCGGAGCCCACATTCTTGTCAAATTATGCTGGGCCATGGGCTTCAAATAGTAACTATGTGTGACCTCTGCCATGGCACCCTGGCACCGGGGGTCAGAGGGCAAACTGGCGGCTGTTGGGGTGTTTTAAAATGTGCTGCTTTAATTTGCTGTTTAACACCGACCAGAGGAAAGGCAAGAAAATAAATTAGGCTTCGTGGCTGCGGTTCGCAAAGCCCATAAGCATGTGCTTAGTCCTACGCCTGCTCCGGGTTAAAGCTATAGCTGTGCTTGAGTGCTGTCCTGGACTGGGGAGTGCTGCTGAATCAGAGCCTCGATGAACCAGACTGGAATCGTCTGACAAAGCCTGAAGAAGAGCCCTGTGTGGCTAGAAGCGTCCCTCTCTCCCCGGCAGAAGTTGGCCCCCGCCTTGTCTCTCTAGCCCAGGAGTTGTCAAACAATGGGGTGCACCCCAGCGCTGGGGTGCGGAATATTGGGAGCTGAGTCTCGGGGCTGCAGGGGGATCAGGAGACCAGTGGGGGGCGCTGAGGCAGCGACCTGGCTGTCCTGCCACCACAGTCTGCACCCCAAAAGCAGCCGGCAGCGGGCCCAGCTTCTATATGGGGAGGGGGGAGCACACAGGGCTCCCCGCACCACCCCTACCCCGAGCACTAGCTCTGCACTCCCATTGGCTGGGAACCTGCTACTGGAGCACATCGCAGTCTGCAGTATCAGAAGAGGCAAGAAGCTGCCTTAGCCTCACCACTGACCGGGAGCTGCTTGAGGTAAGCCCCTCTTGCCCCAGCCCTGATCTACCCCAAAGCCGGAGCACCCTACTACACCCCAAAGCTCCCATCCTTAGCCCCACCCCAGAGCCCACGCTCTAGTCAAATTATATTGGGTATTGGGCACCAACAATTTTCTTCCACTGAGTCGTGAGAAAAAAAGTTTGAAAACCCCAGCTGTGGAGCCCCTTAAGAACGATTCCCAAGCAGCTGTCTGGGGTGAGCAGATCGCTGGCCCAGCACACGTCACTTGCTCCACCCCGGGTTTCCAGCTACTGAATTTCATTGGAAGCTAAAAATAGATGCCTTTCTACCTTTCCCATGAAAGCAATCACACTGGTTATCATCATGCATGGAGCTGGTCCACGTGCTTGTGGGTGGATGGGGAGCTTTTCCCTAATGGAAAAACTCTACTAAGATGGGAAAGTTTCAGAACTGAGGTGCTAAGTACAAACAAAATACATCAGAAAGGAGAAAGCAAAGTCTAGCACTAATCCAAACCGGCACGGTGGTTTCCAGACACCGTAGGCTGGCCTGGTGCCTTCCATAAATCACCCGAGTCGCGCTGCTTATGTGCGAGCAGGAAAGATCAAAAGGAAACAAGCAATGGAGCCCAGTCTGGTGTTCTAACAGCGCGGGGGCATGACTTAGCAATCCCTCCCGAAGCAACCTTTCTCCTAGGCTCACAGAGGCCAGGCTGAAGAGCAAAGCTCTCAGTGATTGCTATGATCTGTTTTACGGTCACATGGAGAGGCTTCAGGCTCCCCTCTGCACAGTGCTTTGCAAACACAGTGAAAGACAGTCGCTGCCCCAAAGAAGTGATGCTCTAAATTGGGGGTGGGAGAACCTTTTGGGGCTCGGGCGCCACTGACCCACAGAAAAAGCAGTCGGGGCCTCACACAAGTGAGAAGCAAACAAGCAAACAAAAAAAACCAAACACACAAAAACCAAACAAACGAAAAGACAAACCTGCACTGATGCCTGGCTGAGAAGGAGAAAGACCCTCCCCACATTTCCCTTGCACACCAGAGCCTCGGGGGGCCCAGTCTAGTAATATTTTGTGTGCTCAGCCCCATGGGGGGCAGGGAGGAGGCTGGAGCACCAACCCAGGCTCCCCAGTGCTGGAGGGGAGACCCGAGCCTCAGGGGTCGGACCCAGGCAAGCCAGAAGCTGCATCCGGCCTCCGGGCCTTAGTTCCGCACCCCTGCTCTAAATAGACACAGCCGGGAGGAAGGGTTAGCTAGTGTGATCCCATTCTACCAAGAGCAGCCGAGGCCCGAAGCGGTGAAGTCGTGGGCCCATGAGCATTGTACAAGCTAGGGAGTGGAGAGATGGACCTCCAAGCCCTGGGCCAATAACAACCATGAGCCCATCCACCCTTCTCCTGTTCGCTTTTGGAGGGGGGGTAATGCACCGCCAGGGCTACCCATCCCTTCTTTTCATTATATCTCCTGCATGTCCCCATCCAACGCTCAGATTAGGGTGGCCAGGTGTCCGGTTTTTGCCCGGACTATCCGGTTTTCGCCGCCTCTGGCCGGTAAAAAACCCCAGACATGTAAACTGTTTGGTATTTTCTGTTTTTCTTGGATGGAAGGCCAGCAGGGACATTCTTCCCCTGCTGTATTTGGTGATTTGGTGGGGGTGGGAGTGGCAGCTGGGGCGGGGGAGGAGGAGTGTGGGGTTATTTAAGGCACAGTACCTTTTCTTTTTTTTTTTTGCTCAACAAGTTTGGTGCCCCGGGTTTTTTTTTCCCAACCAATTTTTTTCCCTGCCATGTTTGATATTTTTTTTTAAAGTATCTGGCAACCCTAATCCAGATCCTTTTTGGTGGCGGGGGAGAGGGGCAGTGAAATGAAAGAGGAGGCCCAAGAGAAGGTAAACGGGCTGGATGGTTTGCCATGGGCTGGCCTCAGAAGCAGCGGTGCGGTGCAAGGCGCCGTACTTTCTGTCAGCAGGAGAGCATCCTTCACAGCCCAGACCAGCGAGGTGAGACAGCTCAATGGCGCCACATCCGGATTGCGTGCTACTCTCCGTCCCTCTGACTCCGGGGTAGCTTGTTCTTGGCCAAAAGCAGGCCTGTCACACAAGATGCGTCAGAGTTTGAGCAAGGCAGGACTGGGGAAGGCAGGGGACAGCTTGTGTCCCAGTTTCGGAGCAATATCTGAGACTCGTCGGCTTGTCTGGGTGATGGTGGCCGCGGCACAGGGCTTTAGAGTGGGGGTTTTCAAATTTTTTTCTCTCACGACCCAGTTGGAGAAAATGGTTGATGCTGCGACCCAACAGAATTTGACAGGAGGGTGGGCTCCGGGGTGAGGCTGAGGATGGGAGCTTTAGGATATAAGAGGGGGTGCCGGCTTTGTGGGGGTCAAAGATGGGGCAGGAGGGGCTTATCTTGAGAGGCTGCCGGTCAGCGGTGCAGCGGGGGAGCTAAGGCAGTTTCCCGCCTCTCCTGGCACCACAGACCAGGCTGCGCCCCAGAAGCAGCCAGCAGCAAATTCCTAGCCAACGGGAGTGAGGAGCTAGTGCTCGGGGCAGGGGCAGTGCATGAAGCCCTGTGTGCCCCCCAACACACACACCTAGGAGCTGGGCCTGCTGCCGGCCGCTTCTGGGGTGCAGCACAGCCTGTGGGGCTAGGACAGGCAGGTCGCTGCCTTAGCATCCCCCACTGGTCACCTGATCCCCCTGCAGCACTGAGACCCAGCGCCCGACATTCCACGCCCCAGCGCTGGGTCGCGCTCTGTCATCTGAAAACCCCTCTTCAGATGGGCGTAGGCACAGAAACAGGATACTCTGGGAAGTGGGGGAACCCCCTTCCCTCGGCAATAAAGCCCCGATACAAGCTGACAAACACTGAAATGCCACGTCGTGCATGGAGACAAAGTCCACAGTCCCGCCCCAGAGCTGCCAAGGCCGGGGGCTGCTTTGGGCTTCTGCAATTGGTGTGTGAATCTGAGTGTTGAGTTCTTGGGGACCTCTGCATACCCTGACTTCCCCCTCACCTCCTCCATGGCAGCCAGCAGGCTCAGCCCCTTTCACACATGCCCCGAAAGCACATTAACTGCAGACCAAAGGGCTGGACTTCCCTTTTCTCAATGGCCATTTATTTGCAATGGAATCACGTTGAACCGGGGCGTTGAACCATCGCGTTAATGCCTGGGATGAGCCACGTTCTGCACCTTCACCTCGTCAGCTGCAATCCCTTCCCAAAGTCTCCAAGGGGGCAGGCAGGGACACGCGGCTAGGGGATGGTGCTGAGATGTGTGACGTCAAATCCCCCGTCTCCCGCAAGAGAGACCATGTGACCCTGGTGATGGAGCACCTTAACTCCAGCCCCTCTCCGCTCTGTCCTGAGACCGCCCCCTCTTTGTGCTTCATTTAACTCATGTATTTACGGGGAAAGGGCTGGGCTGCCAATCTTGCCTCTCCAGCAAGGATCCTGCTCCCACTGCCCTGCAAAGAAGCCCTGACACAATGCCCGGATGGGCCCAGGACCACTCCTCAGCCAGTCAAAAGACCCAACCCCACCCCCACAGACAGGCGTGGCTGAGCCAGACAGCCCCAAAGCAGGTTCACAGCCAGGAAGTGAGGCTGTTTGACAGCTGATGTGTCTGTGCCCGGGCACCTGACAGCTCTCGGGAGCAGCGTGGGGATAGCTCAATCAATCAGAGCAAAGAGCAGCTCCATGGGCCGGAGGACTGGCCCCTGGAACCAGCTGGCAGCATGGCGGTAGCTGTGCCCACCTTCCTTTCCTGAGCTGCTTCTGGGCTATCAATCCTGCCCACTCCACGGTGGGCTTTCCCTGTTCCAGGCAATGATCCCTCTAATCCAGTGTTTCTTAAACTTTCTAAGACCAAGGAACACTAAACAATATTTTTTTGTTATGAGGCACACCAAAGATTTTTTGTTGAGGAAAAAAAAGGGGGGGGGCGAGGAAAAGTTATTGACACCCCCCCCAAAAAAAGGTCACTTGCCCCTTTAAGGGAATTCCATTTTGAACTCTGTTGTTCTCCATGGCACACCTCCAACTGCCTCGCAGCACACCGGTGTACCATGGAAAACAGTTTAAGAAACACTGCTCTAATATTTTCTGCCCATGTGCAGAATACATTTTGTTATCCACACCAGGAGTGGTGCTGATGTGCACCACCAGTAGAAACAAAAAACCTAGCCGTGGGCGCTCTGCTGCTCAGCCGGGTGGCATTTGAAGCTCTCCTGAGCAGCTGCCCAAACATGCAGCTCACAGGGAACCCTGGCGCCAGGGCAGGTTACAGGCCCCACAAAGAGTTTGTGCTTCTCAGGGGTTGTTTCCACCCCAGCACTGACAGAGATATGGGACTTACACAGCCATTGACTCTGTACCAACCCCCTTCCTGTGCTCCAGCCACCCAGGCCCAGGCTGTGAATTCCCAGGCTCCTTTTTCCAGTGACTAATCCCATGGCACTGCACCTCTGTCCCCCTCCTCCAGAACAGCAGCATGAATAGGGAGGAGGGTGGGCAAGAGGGACTTTGCAGGAGGGTCCCTCTGTGGTTTTAAAGTGCATCTGGCAGGGGATGGATTAGCAGCATCCAGACAGGGGGCTGGATTCCCCCAGGAGCAGGAAAACTTTCCTGGTCAATCCAAACACTGCACAGGAGCGGGGGTGTAAAATCAAGGGCGCCATTTTGGGAGGGCAGGAGGAAAAGCAGCTGTGCGTACTGGGACGTGACTTGTTTTAATTCCTGTTCCCCTATCAGGGAGCAGGGAGAAAGTACATGGATTCCGTGCGTTACTCCTCTGCCCCTTCCCTTCACCAGCCAGGAGCGAGAGGCATGCACAGAAGCCGTGTACTTTCCCCTTGCTCCCTGATAGTCAGGTGAACGGGAAGAAAAGCAAGCCGTGTCCCTGTACGGATGCTGACCCCCACCGCCCCGCCGTCCCGAAATGGAGCCATTGTGTAAAATCCTGTTTAATCAGTTAACTGGTTAAACAGGGAGACAGCTGGGCTGCAGGTTAACTGGTAACCAATAAGCATCACCCAGTGAGGAGACTCCTACCCGGGGATCATCCCCCACTCAGTCCTCCCACTGCAGGATGGTCTGTGGCTAAGACAAGGGACCTCACGGACAAAGGACTCCTGGCTGTTAATAAAACACAGCCCAAGCTTTAATAAAATACCCCACTTATTTACAGCCCCCACACACCACCCCCCCCCCCCCCCCCCCCCCCCCCACCAGTGTTTCACACTAAAGGTAACTGCAGGAGATGGGGTACTTAGTGGGACACAGAGGCCAGTGAGCCCCAGGGAGAGGATAGATGCAGCCTTTCTGTCACACGCCCTCGCGTTGTCTCCTAGCCTAGCTCCCCCAACAGCCTCTGCCCTTGGGGCGCTGTCCAAAGAGTCCTCCGGACGCCGTGCGCAGGGGCATGCACCCTCTGGTCCCGAGAATGCCAGTCTCCTCACAGCACACGGCCAGGGGAGACTGTGCCAGCAGCAGTGCAGCGCAGCCAGCAGGGGAAATGGCCGCGATTTCTGGGGCTCCTGCCTGCCGCACGCTGCTTCTCAGGCCCCACTGCCGAGCCATCCGCGGAGCCAGTCAGGGGGTGGGTTGGCTCTGGATGTGCCCTGCCCGTCGGTGTGGCCTGTCATGTAGGCAGCTGCCCTACTGCAGAAGCCAGACAAGCAGGAGCTGGGCAGGGCTGGCCACTTTCTGCAGGTCTAGCAAGGAGAGAGCACTGGAAAGGGCTTGGGCCAACATGGTGTCAGCTGACTCAGGACCCAGTTCTAGCTCTTGGGCCCAGAGACACGGGGTAGCTGCGCGCCCTAAACCTCTGCTCCTGGGACATGTCCCATGTCGCGTGCGTCACTCCCAAGTTCCTTCCTTCTACAAGGTTTTCTTATCCTGTTGTCCCAGGACCTGGGCGATGCAGTAGGGGATGAGGCCGGCAGCAGCCACTGGCACGGCCGCGCTCTTACAGAAGGACAGGACGTAAAACAGCAGCTCCACCGTGGTGGGAGGCTTGAAGGAGTCGAAGAGGTGCAGGACGAGGAGCGAGGCCGCGATGCAGCTCAGGCGGAAGGGCAGCCGCCGGCCCGCTTTCCCTTTGCAGCTCTCCAGGTACATCTGGGAGTTGAGGGCCAGCCCCAGCCCAAATAGGATGCCCAAGTTCCGGAGGAGGCCGGCAAAGGGGGTGGTGTCAATGTGGACCCACTCCGGCCGGTCGCACCACTGCTTGGCTTTCTCCAGGGTCCACAAGAGGTCCACCCCGAGGGCCTTCAGCAGCAGGTAGAACCCCAGGGCGAAGCCGAAGAGGAAGAGGGTGGTGCCCAGGTACCGCTGGAGACTGGCATGGTAGATGGCGTGGATGTGCCGGAAGGCCTCAGCCACAGCCATGCCTGGTGGGGAACAGAGCGTGAGAGGAGAAACAACCCGTCAGAGCGAGGAGACGGCGTTGACACAACTGGGCACCGAGATGGAGCAGCCAGCTGCCACAGGGCTCCCGAGACACCCAGGGGCAGGTCAGCGTGGCGGGGGCGGGGGAGGGAGGAGAGCAGCCACCCCCTGGGTGGTCACCGTCTCATCACTGAGCCCACTAATGAGTATTGCCAAGTTGAGCTTTGCACCACCTCCTCCCTGGGAATGAGCAGCAGTATCCTCTGTGGGCACGGAGAGGCAATCTGAACCACCCCTCTCTCCCTGCGCCACCATACCCTCCTCCCCAGGCCACACCCCAGACAAGGTGGGCGGGCAGTAAAACCTGCCAGTGCCTGGAACTGCCTGATCCAGGTCGAAGGAATTAGGGAGGCACGTGCCCCTGCGGGCTGTGTGGGACTACAAATGCCATCAGGGCAGGCAGTGGTGCCAAGACATGGCTTGCATCTCAGCCTCTGTCCTGGGCTCGTTCCCGCCGGGCTGCCCAGGCCGCTGGACACGGCATGGCAGAGCACTCCAAGCCGGGGCACGAGAGCAAGGAACGGCTTCGAACACAGGCCTCCCAGAGACCGGCTCAGGGAACGGCTCCATCTATTTCCATTGAAAGAGCTGGGGCGGTGGAGCTGCAACTACATCTCCCCGGGGAACAAGCATTTGGTAATGGCTCCACCCAGCAGGGAAAGGCCCCACACGGCCAAGGACTGGGAATGGAAGCCGGAGGGATTCAGGCAGGAAATGGGGTGGGTGTAACATTTGCAGCAGGGGAAGTAACTGCTGGGGTGTGTCAGAGTGAAATAAGAGATCTTGGTGGTTGTGACTGGTAACGGGGCACGGTCCAGGCAAACCCTGCTTCTATGGATTGACAGACTTGCTTGGATCCCTCTTTTCCTGCTTGCTCAGGATGAATACGCATGCAGCTGTGCCAAAGAGGTCACTTTGAAAGAATGCTCTACATGTTAATCGTGCTTTCTTCCTGACACCCGTGCCCCTTGTAAGTTGCTGATTCAAGGAGTTTCATGATGTGAGAACTGCTGACCTCAACCACAAAGCTGTCACCAGTAAACGGGGGCGGAGGTAATTATATTAATCACATTATGATTATGCATTATACAGGTGTCCGTATAATGCATAAATTAGGGCTTGCGGGGTGATGTCATGGATAAGTGTATTTCCATACGGACGAAGATGAAAAAGGTGAACCAGCGGTTAAATTGATGCTCACTCGGAGCCCAAGTTTGGGGGTGTCCGAGGGGGAATGGGTATCTGGGATAAAGGAACCTTCCTACCCCATCTGCCTCATCTGCTCTTTCCTAACAGGAACTAAGCACAGGAACAAAGGATCCAGGGTCATGGTGGATTCTCCCGCACTGGCAATTTTTACATTGCGACTGGGTGTTTCTATAAAGCCCGGCTCTAGTTCCAAAGGAATGACTGTGGGCAGTCCCGGGTCCTGTGTTAGGCAGCGGCCCAAGGCCAGACTACAGTAACACAACGGTCCCTCCTGGCCTTGGGGTCTACGAACATCTGGCCCCCTTGCTCAGCGCGACAGTAGCGGTGCGGTTGGGAGGAAGAGCAGCGACGGTGCCACGTGATCACTTACCTGAGAGGACCCCGGCGATGACTTGGTGAGGAAAATGAGCAGCGATGAAAACTCGAGACAAGCAGACGCAGACCTGGACGGCCCAGAACCCGGTCCACAGGGCTGTCCGCAAGCACCTGCAAGAGGGAGACCTTTGGTTAGACACCAAGGGCAACAGAGCCGGTCCCCATGCAGGGCCACACGCAGGTTTCTCCTGCCCCCTTGGATGGGGAGGCTGGAATCTCAACCGTGTCTCCCTGCACATACTGGCTGAAGTTCCAGCGGGTGGAGAGGAAGGAAGGTCAAGCCTTCCGTGCCTGCCAGTCACCGAACTGAAAGGCGCATCCAGCAGCCGCCTCTGGGGCAGGCAGAGGTTCAGAGCCAGAGATTTGCCCTCGGCTGTGATCCAGAGAAAGCTTAAAACATCCAGCAGGGGACAAAAGTGCTCGGTGCTGGGCTCCCTGTGCTGCCAGTGACAGCAACCGCCAGACTTCCCCGACTTCCGTGGGGCAGCATTAGGGCATAGCACTGATCCCCTCACTCCTTTGTGGCCTCGTCCAGAAACTCCCCTCAGCCCAGGCCCTCCAGTTCCTTCCCAGCCACTGCAGCAGAGCTATACAGTCTATGGGATTCTTTTTCCAGACGGTAGCTTGCTTAGTGCTCATACAGTGATCCCACCCCATCCAAAACCCTGGTTCCACGTGCGTATTGGTGTGGCCGGGCGTGTCGCCCTGCTGGCCTCCTGCAGCCGTGAGTTCCACAGCTCAGCTGCACACAGCAGGAAGATTCATTTCCTTTGGTTCAACGTATGCCTCCCACTGGCCTCAGGGCCTCCCCCGGACCCTGCAGACCCAGGAGCACAACAATCCGAGTGCTGCTTACTGGTGCTTGATTGTCGGCTTCTTCTTCCCCAGAGCAAGAGACAGAATGGCAGTCACCATCACGTAGTAAACACCTGCCGAGCCCATCGCGTGGCCGGAGGGACTCCCTAGTGGGGGAGAAAGCAAAGGTAGGACACTTCCTTGGGTTGTTCCCTCCACATCACTACACGCAACCTCCTACCACGTGCTGAGGTCTCCCAGATTCAAGGCCAAGAGACTGCAGTAGCCCAGCTTGGCACAGCTGGCTGCAGGAGGGTGCTAGGGCGTGGACGGGGAGGGCCAAGCACAAAGAGAATCCCCCATGCGCAGCACTGGAGGGGGGTGTCCTTAACAGGATTGGGTGGATGTAAGAGGGGTGTGGAAAGGGAAGCAGCCCAGGCAGGGGCGTGACCCCACAGCATTAATGTAACCCACACACCAAGTGAGGGGGGGTCACTGTCCCACGTAGGGGCACTGAGACCACGGACAGAGAGAACGAATGAGTCTGCTCTACATCTTCGCTGAGCGCCGGCTGGCTTTTCGCTCAAGGTGCACCAAGCTCCAGAGGTCCCAGGTTCGGGTCCGCCTGTCGCCCTCACGCTAGCACGAGGCCGGGGAGTGGGACAAGATTCCCTCAGGGCCAGTGGCCCAGTCACACACAGGCCCCGCCCTTCACGCACAGCCGTGAGGGAAATGCCGCCAGAATACTTGGCGCTTGTGCAAACCGAGCCTCGCTCTGGGGATTAACCCGTCACTAGTCCCCTGCAGAGACCAGCCCAAGCCATGGACAGACACCTGCATGTTTAAACTCCCTTTCCTCCCCCACACGCAGTCCTCAGCGTCACCATGCTTGGAGCTAGCAGGCAGACTCCACAGTCTCTGCTCTCCGGTGCTCCCCAAAGCTACAGAGAGCACAAGGAGGAGAGGTGGCATTAGGAGGCAAGGGCCTGGCTCCCAGCCCTGTGCTTTCTGCCCCTGCCACTGACCCCTCCTTGATGCACCTTGACAGGTAGAGGGAATTGATATACACGCAGTTGTGGGGAGACCAGGTGGGGGAAGTAGCAGGTTTTATCCGACCAGCGTCGGTGAGGGAGGCGAGCTCCTCATCGTCAGCAAGGCTCCTGGGGGCTCCAGAGCTTGTTGCTCCCCAACAGACGCTGGCCCCATAAAAGAGCTTCCCCCCCCCCCCCCC
>JANRFK010006689.1:7070227-7081106 GCA_030068395.1 Apalone spinifera
ACCTTGCACTGCAGCTGTCCATCTAGCAGAGAGCAGCAGTAAGTGGGGGAGGGTGAACGTGCGTAGGCAAGAGCATGCTGTGTGTGTGTGTGTGCGCACATGCGAGGGTGCAAGCGCACAGGTGTGTACATCCCATGCATACACAACAGGTATGGCAAACAGCCAGGACACCTCTGCGACGGTGCCACCCTGGCTTCCGACTTAACTCCGCAACAAGCGTCTAATTCCAGCCTAGATCCCGGGTCCCTTACAAACAAAATCTGCCCTGATCCTGGGCCAGCCTGCTCTTCTCCTGGAAGGCACGGCTTCTTATCGCCTGGGCCGGGCAGGCACTGAGGGCAGGCAGCCCTTTGCCATGCAGATGTTAGATAGTTGTTCTTAATCTCGGTAATTGCTCAGTCCGAGCAAAGGTTTCTTCTACAGTCCAAGTTCAGTCCAAGGCAGATTTTGCCTACACAGACTGGTCCGCCCCTAACAGCTGGCAGGACACAATCCGCACATTCAGAGTCTCCCGTTCTTCTCCAGGGAGCAGGGAATGCTTAAGGACAGTAGCTGTAGCCGCTGTGTCAGACACAAAAGCACCAGTTTAATAGCATGGCCCACGGGCTCCATATTTCCTTTCTTTAACGACTGAGTCATCCGAGTGCTCGTCCACACTGTGACACTCATCCAAATTACCTAACCGCGTGGGTTTAAAATAAATCACTCAAACCGCATCCTGCCCCTGGGTGGACAGGGCGCCCTCGCTCAGAATCAGTTGCCTGCATTCCATGTAATGCCATTCATTTTGGAAGTCAATTAAGCCCAAACTCGGATTCAGAGTTAGTTCACCTCCATCACGTTGACGTTCCTTGACTTCCCGAATGAACCAATGGTCACCAAATTCAGGTGATTTAATTCTGAATGGGAGAGTCCACCCCGGGGCTTAAGGCCACTTCACTAATCCGCATACTTTGGAGGGCCGGGTTAAAATGCAAAAAATGATCTTGAGACATGGGCGAATTGGTCTGAAGTCACTGAGACGACAGCCAATAAAGACACGTGCAAAAGTACCGCGCTCGAGACAGAAAAGTCACATCCAGCTGTGGGTCAGAGCTACCGAGTCACCAATGAGATGCAGTTGTGAAAAGGACAACTCTAACCCTTGGCGTTGTATGTATAGGATGCCCATATGTCCCGTTTTGGCCCCTAGTCGGTGCCTTTTTTAAGCTCTGTCCTGGCCATCCCGACTTTTTGGGACTCGATCAGTTGGCAAGAGCAAATAGACAGATACCTGCTTTTGTCAAAAAAGGGGTGTGGTGTGGAGGAATGTGTGGGGTGAGGAAAGACTCCAGCCCCACGTAGGGTGGGAGGCAGAACTCCACTGGTTCCAGTTCCACTGTCTCATGGGGGGGCGGGGCAGATGGCTCAGGCCAGTCCCGTACATTGTCCTGTTTTCCCTTTGGGAATTATGGTCACCCTATGTCTGTAGGGCACGGGAGGGAACTGTCTGCTTTACTTGGCACCAGGAGTTCTATGTCTAGTTTGGGGCACTACACGTCAAGAAAGGCATGAACAAACTGGAAAGACCCCAGAGCAGAGCAACAAAAAGGGCCAAAGGTTTAGAAGACCTGATCTATGCAGAAAGGTTGAAAGACCTGGGCGTGGGTTGTGTGGAGAAGAGGAGTGGGGATCTCAGAACAGTCTTCATGTGTGTAAACGGTTATTAGGAAGAGAAGAGGAATCAGTAATTCTCCATGTCCCTTGTGGGTCGCACAAGAAGGAGGGGGCTTCCCATGAGGCAAGAGAGACTTAGGATGGATATTAGAAAAAAAAGTTCTAACAAGAATAGTTAAGTGGTGGACCAAGTTAAAACATCCTTTCCCCCTTCTTTCTAACAGCTCCCTCTGTGCTGATAAATGCCCAACCTGTTACAGAATCATAGCAGCATAGGGTTGGAAGAGACCTCAGGAGTCATGGAGTCCAACCCCCTGCCCCAAGCAGGATCAACCCCAACTCAATCCTCCCAGCCAGGGCTTTGTCAAGTCAGGTCTTAAAAGCTTCTAGGGATGGAGATTCCACCCCCTCTCTAGGGAACCCATCCCAGTGCTCCTAGGGAAATAGTTTTTCCTAATCTCCAACCTAAACCTCCCCCACTGCAACTTGAATGCAACTTATGTCCTGTGTCATCTTGCTGATGGAGCCTGCCCTCCTTATAGAATCATAGAATCATAGAATACTAGGACTGGAAAGGACCTCGAGAGGTCATCGAGTCCAGTCCCCTGCCCTCATGGCAGGACCAAATACTGTCTAGAGACCATCCCTGTTAGACATTTATCTAACCTACTCTTACATATCTCCAGAGATGGAGATTCTACAACCTCCCTGGGCAATTTATTCCAGTGTCTGACCACCCTGACAGTTAGGAACTTTTTCCTAATGTCCAACCTAAACCTCCCTTGCTGCAGTTTAAGCCCATTGCTTCTTGTTCTATCCTCAGAGGCCAAGATGAACAAGTTCTCTCCCTCCTCCTTATGACACCCTTTTAGATATCTAAAAACTGCTATCATGTCACCCCTCAATCTTCTCTTTTCTAAACTAAACAAACCCAATTCCTTCAGTCTTCCCTCATAGCTCATGTTCTCTAGACCTTTAATCATTCTGTAATGTAATTTAATCATTATGTAAAATGGGAACCACAGTTCTGCCTAATGACTCATGTCTCTAAATGTGGCTCACCTGGGCCAGTCTCGCAGGTTAGGGGGAACTGCTGGATCCCAGGGATGGAGGCGTTGCCGTAGTAACTGGTCTCCCGGACCCACCAATAGGGTCTCTGCCCAAAGAGGATCCTAGAAGGCAAGAATAAAAGGCCTGACGTTAGCCTGAGGATGCTGCTCCATGCATACCGGGGCCTGCCCATGCTACATGCTCATCCTGCAGCCATTTCCCCCTTTCCGGGATGGTGCAGAAAACTTGCGACAGGGCACGTGAGCCATTCAAGCTACCAACCATGGGCTGCTTCTGCTGGGGTGAACCAGACAACCGGGGTGCCTTTGTGCTGGCTAGCCCATCGTCCTCCCGCCAGCTCAGCCCTTCTTGAATCCAGAGGCAACTCCATCCCTCCACCCAACCTCCCCTTCCCCCCACGGGTCAACATCTTATGGGAGGCGCCAGTCAGGAGAAGAGCAATCGTGATAAGGGGTGAAGCACATAGGCCCCGATGGACACTCCTATGCCCACTCCCTCCCCGGGCTCATGTTCCAGGCATTCTCCCTGCCACTTTCTGTCATGAGCAGAACATTGTTGCCCCCAGGGTGGTATGTTTGCCCCAAATTTTGTACCACGTGGGCCAAGTGAGGGGTCTATTGAAAGTGTATGCTTTGTGGATTCTGTTTATACTACAGGATGAACCTCTAATATCCAGAACTCTCTGCTCCGGTAATATCCATGGTCTGGGAGGACCACATATACTGCTGGACCAGAGAACCCAGCTGGCCAAGTTCAGGGGCTGGGATGTTTAATTTGTTCCTATACCAATTTTGCTCTCAATTTCTTTCTTTCTTTCTTTCTTTCTTTCTTTCTTTCTTTTAATAACCCTTTAGATTCTAAAGGATCAGCCCAGCGTGCTCTTTTGGGTAAGATCTGAGGGTATATATTGACCTGGGAATGTGGCTGGTCCTTTGGGATTGGAAAAACTTCTTTGGAGTGGGTGAGATTGGTTTGTATAACCTCCTGCCTGTAAGGAGGGGTGCTGGAGTGTGTAAAGCGGTTGCTTGTGTTACTTCTTGCTGGCTAGGGGGGCAGCTGATGTGCTTGGTGTGGCAGGTTTGGTGCCTTGTAGAGGGGGACCCCCAGTCTTGGGCTGTAAATATCCCTGGTTCTAAGCAACTCGCCCTGATTTGACCCTCTCAGCGGTGCCCCCGAACCTGTTCTATTACCAGCAAAATGCACTTGGGTTTTAAAAACATTCAGGGTTTGGACGGCAGCCTGTACTCATCGACCGCAAAGCACTGTGTGTATCACAGCAGGGGAAAAGGAGGCTACCTGGCCCTGTATCACACCATAGGTCAGTGGCATCTTTGTGTCCTTGGTAAGCCCCTAGCCACAGCCCCACACCTGATAGCCTCCCACAGGAGAATAAAAGCCCTTAAACGTCAGTCCCTCTGGGCAGTGATGCCAGCAGGAGCGCATTTGCAGCATGGTGCCCCCTTGCTAGTTCCGCTGTTAGATCGCTCCCTGGCTGCCAGCAAGGGGGAGCCTGGGGAAAGTTTGGAGACAGATCCATGGTGGATCTGAATCTATCAAGGGTTTGCTTGTGTGTGACTGGGCTGCTGTGCCCTGTAAAGAACAGTCAGAAGCAGCTCAAGCTGGCGAGGAGGGTTCCCACTGGCACTGATCCACGAACCGGAGCTGGACAATCGATGCAATTCCAGGCTTCATTCTGGGGCTGACTTGGAAGGAAATCAGCGATGGACGAACTTATCTTTGGAAAGCGCCAGCTGGGAGCCACCCTGGAACCCGCTGGGTAGGTGCCCACTTCACAGCCAAACAACCCTCAGCCAGAAGGGATGATGTGTGCGCAGGGAGGTTCCCTTTAATTCCCCCCCCCATGTGTGTGGAATAAATTTTGTTGCGTGCACTGAGGCATATGGTGATGTGCACCACCACAGAAACACATGCTGCCAGCTGGACAGCCCCCGAATCTCTCCTGTGTGGCCGCCCAAGCATTCAGCTTCAGATGTGCAGGCCCAGCAGGGGCTACTCACCACTTAAAGACCAGGTTGAGCCAGTCCCCGATGACAGCCACCCAGATCAGCTTGACGCCCACAGCCTCGGAGAGGTGGAACCAGATGGGGAAGAGGATGAAGAAGGTGTTTCTGAGGTCAGCAGCGAAGGAGACGAAGAGGAACCAGTCCTGGGAGCTCTGGTAGTTCTCCTGCAGGTAGCGAGTGGCCTGGATGCCCGCGTCATGCAGCACATTCATGCCTGCCTCCATTCTGCCTCCCTATCAACACTTCTGAGCGTGCTGAGTGGATGAGACTGCACAGCTCCCGGGCTGGTTTTATACCCTGCCGGGCTCTTGTTTGCAGCCGGCAAGTTGCTGGCTCCTGCACTGATCTTTGGACCCAACACACTTTTGTCAAACCCCCTCTTGAGCAAAGGTGCATCACCGGGGGGCTGATACAAACATGTTTGGAGCCACTTACGTAAAAGAGAAAAGGAGGCTGACAAAACACCAGGCTGTTTGCATCCCCTTGCTGGAGGGCACCATTAACCCTTTGCGACACCCTGCTCCTGGCTAAGGGGCAGTAACCTCGTTGAAATCCCTCCGGCTGCTATGTTAAAGCGGGGGGGTGGGGGGGTTCAAACTTTTTTTTCTCATGATCCAAAAGAAAATGGTTGATGCCACAACCCTATAGAATTTGACTGGAGGGTGGGCTCCGGGGTGGAGCTGAGGATGGGAGATTTGGGCTCTAGGAAGAGGATCCAGCTTTGGGGGGAGGGGGGTCAGGGCTGGGGCAGGAGGAGCTACCTCGAGCAGCTCCCAGTCAGCGGGGGTGCTAAGGAGGCTTCCTGCCTCTCCTGGCACCACAGATCAGGCTGCGCCCCAGAAGCAGCCAGCAGCAGGTTCCCAGCCCATGGGAGCGCGGGGCTAATGCGCGGGGCAGGGGCAGAGCGCAAAGCCCTGTGCGATAGACTCCCCCACCCCCCAGGAACCAGGCCACTTCTGGGGCGCAGCGCAGTCTGGGGTGCCAGGTCAAGCAGGGAGCACCGGTCAGCTACAAGTGTCAAGACCGTTATTGGAAGAGAGCCCACAGGACGGAGAGTAGCACGTGAGGGGCAGGAAGCACGTCACGCGCAGGCCGAGGGCTACGCTGCCTTGTCCCAGAGACCTACTAAAAGCAGCGGCGTCACTTTAGCACATTACTGGAGCGTGGCAGGGGCCACGCAGGCCCCGATGCACTTATACATCACTCGGGCTTGATTCGCAGCTGACATTTGCGGGTGAACGGGGCGTAAGACGCAGGGGGCAGGCCGGCGCAGGATGACAGCCGAGAGCACTTGCTGGGGGTGGTGGTGGATGGGGGATAATCACCTCTGTGGCCTTCGCATCCCCTGTGGTTTAACTGGGAGCTGGCCCAGACTCTGCTGCCTGGAGCGAGTGTCCGGAGAGACACTTCGCTGGGCTTTGCATGGCCTCCAAGGAGCTGAGGAGTTCAGTTCCCCTGGCTCCCCCGCTTCCCACACGCGCAATGCGGCCCGGGCACAGCGCACCACGGAGCAGGTGGCGTGCACGGCAGAGGGCCCCATCCTGCTCCCGTTGCAGGCAGCGTTCAAACTCCCGTGTACCGCAGTGGGGATGCCCTTGCCAACGACGGCATGGGCAGCCGGTAAGGTAGGCAAGGGAAGGCACAGCCTTCCCCAAACTGCCTACACATCAAGGCCACCAGGGAAGGCAGGGGTTTCCGCACCAGCCCTGCTCCCTGGCCGCTGGGGAGGGCTGGAGTTAGGGCCAGGGTCAAGTCTGCACATGGCAGCCCCAGCCCTCCACGTGGGCGGGGCTTGAGTCTAGGGGCGGGGCCTCAGGAAGAAGGGGCAGGGCTAGAGCTTGCCGCGCTGAATCTGGCCCCACTCGCCAGCTTGCTGCCTTAAAAGCTGAGCTTCCCAGGGTACATCAGAGGCCCAGAGAAACTACCAGTTAGATTCTACTCCTAATCACTGATCTCACGTCGCCAGCTCTGCAGCTGTACTGGACCCCTGCCCCGATGGCGCCGCCCTGCTCTGAGCCCGGGTATCCTGCAAAAGCTCCCAGCCCGCCCCCCACGTGATGCAGCGACTAAGAGTCGGAGACAGGCAGGCCTTGAAAGGGGTTCCAAGCAAAGGTGGAACCTGCTGATTTTGGAAAGTAAAACCCTGAAGGATGTCGGACTCTGACCCAGCGTCAGCCTGAGAGGGTTGATCCAAGCCAAGGGAATATGCGCATTTCTTGACCCACCCATCCCTAAATTGGCCTAAGTTTGGCCTCTCCTCCCCTGCACCCGCCCTGCTGTCGAGGAAATGGCAGCCCATGGCGTTATCAGACAGGCTCTCCTGATAAGCATGAATTATGGATCCGGTATCTGCCTGCCGTGCCAGCCGCCTGCAACCACACGCCAGTAGCATGCGGGCCACTCAGCCACCCAGATTCACTGTCAAGTGCTGAGTAAGGTGAACTGGCTTTTATCGCCGCTGATTTTGGTCCAGCTCCTCTGTGCTTGCCAAGGGGGCAGATGTCGGAACCGCTGGCCACGCCCGGGCAGACTGTGCGCTCGCTGAGATTCTGGGGCCCAGAGGGGCGGATGATCAGGGCTGCGTACAGAGGAGGGTGCATGGCTCATGCAGGCTGGAGGCAGGATCGTCCCCTTCGCAGGGAGACCGCTGGGTGGGGCCCGGACTGTCCGTTATTTGGGTCCCCCATCCGGTAAAAAAAACAGAAAATACTGGACATGTGAAACGTCCGGTATTTCCTGTTTCCCTCGGATGGAAGCCCGGTGGGTGGCGGGGACAATTGTCTTGGGGCCATTTAAAGACGCAGCTTCCCCCCTTTTTGTTTTGCTCAACAACTTTGGTCTCTCTCCCCCTTTTTTTTCTCAACAACATTTTTTCCCGGTGTTTTTCTTTGGGGGGAGGGGTTGGTATTTTTTGTTAAACCATCTACCATTGGGACACCTGGCATTGGCCACTGTCGGCAGACAGGACACTGGGCTAGAGGGACCTTTGGTCAGACCCCATCTGGACGCTCTTATGGGGCCCTGGTTCTGGGGCGGTAGCCGTCACAGAGGGGCAGAGGCACTGGCAAGAGTAATGGAGCTAAGGTTAGGGAGGCCCTGGCTGCAGAGGATGGAGGGAAGGGAGAGAGGAACCCTAGGCCGTGGGCTTGGCTTTCAGGAAGCAGGCTGGAGATGTTCTGTGGAGAAAGAGCAGGAACTCACCAGGCCAGTGAGAGCTGCAGGGTGGCAGCCAGGGGCTAGGCCCAGGGCAGAGACACAGCTGTGGCCGGCCTCAGCCCAGCGTGGGACTGGAGCGTCTGCCTGTCCACCCGCCTGCCTGGTTCCAGCCGCCTGGCTCTTGCTGCTGTCGAAACTTGAGAGGGAGGGGGTGCTAACCAAACAGCAGTGACGTTACCTAACCAAACAACCGGCGGCCAAACTCCTCTGCCCCAAAACATGTTGACGGACGCAAGTAGGGGAAACAACACGGGGGGAGGGGGTCCATGTTTGCCCGGCAGTGAAAACACAATCCTTATCGCCGCTCCGCGAGAAAGCTCGGGTCACGAGCCTTGAACCACACCGCTCCCAGGCTAGGTCACGTCCCCAAGAGCGGGGCCCTGCTGACAAACAACGGACGCGGTGCAGCAGGACACTTTTCAGCCTCAGAATGTGCCACCCGCTAAATCCCAGCCCCGGCCACTGCTCCCAAGCGGCTGCTTGCATGAGCTGCGGGACCAGCCCTTCCCGTAGCTTTTCTTAAAGCTCCAGCTCCTGGAATCAGGGGATCGCGAGAGAATCCCAGCCGTTCTTCCATCAGAGACCAGGCCAGGTCTCCTGGCAGCAGAGAGGTGCTGGAAACGGGATCCCCAACATGAGTTATTGAAAAAAAAATCTCATGATTTGGGAGCCAGGGTTGAGAGAGGGGTCCTGACTGGGGATATCGTAACTGTGGGGGCTGGCGATTCTCTGGTGGCTTCACAAGGCAGTAACACCAGCAGCGGGCACTAAGTGCCGTTCCCCGCCCCCAGACTTCGGCTTGCCCCCTGACTTTCCACAGCCCTACTTGCTCCACGTTTGCCCTCCTCCCAGCAGTGCAGGAAATACCTCAACGGTTCTGTCTTTTCTGTAACGGTGCCGAGAACAGAAGGATTCTCACGGCAGCTTTTCCTCAGTACAAGGTGCTGGGAGCTGGGCCCCCCATGGACATGGCGATTTACAGAGCGCACGCTGCCCATTTCAGGCACCCAGGCCTGGCTCTTTGGCTCCTTTCTCTTCAGGGACCCTAGCCCAGTGGTTCCCAACCTCTTTTATACCGCGGCCTGGCAAACCCATTCACAAATTTTTGGTGGACGGGTAACATTGTATTTGCATATTCATCATGCAACTAATGAATAGGCAAATACGCAACTACAATTTTGCCAGTCCACCAAAATATGAGCCCTGGCCCCCAGAGCCTCTGCACAGCAGCCGGCTTCAGCTCCAACAGCCCTAGCAGCCCAGGAGCCAGCGGTTCACGGCCCAGCACTGGTCCGCAGACCGGCGGCTGGGAACCATTGCACTAGCCAATAGGCAGGCTGCTTCCCCGGAGCCGGCTCCACTCCGGCACCTGCCCTTTCCCAGCCCCGGAGCCCTGCTCCCCAGGTCAGACAGACCCCTACTTCCTCTGTTTATTAGCCCTGACCCGCCCACTTCATTGGCTCATGCTGGGCTGCACTGGCCTAGGAGCGATGGGTCTACTTCACCTGAAGGGACCAGCCACCCTGTGACAGCTGCCCAGGGAATGGTGGGGGTTTGCTCCTCGTTTATCTCATGACCAGCAGCCGTACCACGTACAAATTGTGAATCTAAGAAGAGAGGCAACACCCGGCTGCACCCGCATCTCCGCACGTCTCGCCTTGGCTCAGGAGCAGCCCTGTGCAGCGCCTGGCGCCGATCCTACTTGGCCCCCCACCGCTAGCCCAGCACAAAGATGAGGTAATCAGCAGCCACTTCCTGGCGAGGGGCCTTGGAGGACGCAGAGGCTGTCCCCCCGCTCAGGCCCCTTGCCCCTGCATTCGGCGCCCCAGCTGCCCCTACCGAGGCGCGGCGTTCGAGGGGCGTCCCGGCCAGGGGGCCGCGTGAGAGCCGCTCCGAAGGAGAATGGACAAGTGCACAGGAACGGGCTTAGAAAATGGCTTCCCCACACCCTGCCCATCAGGGGTCCTTGGGGGACAGCTTTTCTGGGCCAGGCACTGGAAATTTTACTTTAGCCTTTTCTTAGACACCGCCCAGAAAAGGTTCTGCCCTGTGAAGTTTCCACTTGGAAAACAGGAGGAGGAGGGGAGACCTATGAGTCCCTGGGCAGCAGCGTCTTCTGGTCCGATTGCAGAGGCCTCCCCAGATGTCCATCCCAGCCAAGCCGAAGGAGGTCGGGGCCCCTCCCTCCAGAGCGAGCATTGGAGCCAAGAGATTTCTGACCAG
The DNA here is from genome assembly GCA_030068395.1 of Apalone spinifera. Taxonomy (NCBI): domain Eukaryota; kingdom Metazoa; phylum Chordata; order Testudines; family Trionychidae; genus Apalone; species Apalone spinifera. The sequence continues at coordinate 7,080,418 of JANRFK010006689.1, forward strand.
AAAACAACCAGTGGCTGCCAAGACAAGGGGCTGACGTCCGGAAACGCTTCCTGCTCTCCTTGCCACCAGGCCCCGAAGCGGAGCTCCCAGCCTTCCACGTCCCCATCCCCAGCTGGCGCCACCTCCGGCACCAGTTTTGCTCCGCCCCTGAGTACCCAGCATGGTACCCTCCCGGAAGGGCTGGGAGCGCCATGGCTGCCTGCCAGCCCCGACCCTGGCCTCTATCTGCCAGCTCCTCTCAGACCGGCTCTGCGCCCTGTCGGCCAAAGTCCCCTACAGCCGCAATCCTGCCACCGTGGGGATGGAGTTGGCGACTTTTCCCAGCTCCCCCGGGATGATTTCCCATAAAAATTTCACTGCGCAGGAGCTGTGGGGCGAGGCGGTAGGCATTTACTATGTGTCAGTCGCATTCTCTGTTGACTCAGCCCTGCGATTCCTTGCCCCAGTATAACGACCGGGCAATATCCAAAGTAGGGGCCCAGACCATCCCGGTGGGGCAGAGCGCAGCATGGCACGGGGGGGAGGGCCCTACACACCAGCACCCTCTGTCCCTGTCTGAGCCACTCTGATGAGACTGCACCGGAGCAGAAATACCTACCCAGAGCAGTCACTTCCCCATGTATAGAAGTGATTCCCCTAGAATCATAGAATACTAGGACTGGAAGGGACCTCAAGAGGTCATCGAGTCC
>JANRFK010006689.1:7103658-7120490 GCA_030068395.1 Apalone spinifera
AGCAGGTGTCATGGCTACCCCTGCCCATTCAGCGCCTGGCAGAGGAGTGCACCAGGAGTGGGACAGGTTGCGGCTGCAGTGGTCCTGGCCTGTGGGAATCTGCTTTCCATTCAGGTTTGATTTATACTCAGGGGTGGGCAGGCCCCTGGCCAAGCCCAGACCGCAGAAGCCCCCTTTGCACTGGCTTGGGCTGCTCTTTCCAAGAGGTGCAGCCCAGAATGTGGTCCCCCACCAGGAGCGGCCCATGCGTATAGGCCGACTCGGTCGTCGCCTAGGGCGCCGCATTAAATAGGGCACCCAATGATGATGTCAGCCATTGAGGGCTGTGGAGGCGGGGGCGCTGATCGCCCATTCCGCCGGGGGCGCCAGCTGCCGGCAGCCCGCCTCAAGCCACCCCTGCCCTCCAGAGCTACCAAGAGGCCTGCCGTGGGGAGAGCGAGAGAGAGAGGGACCTACCTCCAATATCCAAGTCCACTTTATAGTTGATGAGGTGGTTGTGCATTGTCCCGAGAGTGTGTTCCCCGACCCGGCTGCCATAGTCCGTGCCCTCGCCGTAAAAAAAGGAGGAGCTAATGTAGCCCGTGGCGTGGATTTTCACTTCCATCGCTCCGTTCTGGTAGAAGATGAAGTCCCAAACGTAGTCATAGTTTAGGAGCGTGGAAATGGCCCTGAGAACAAGCGCATATTTCACCAGACCCCCATAGTACAGGGACTGTGTATTGGAGAAATGGCGCCGCAGCGGGACAGCCGTGTTGTGTTCGAAAACACACATAACGTTTTTATTCACTTTAGGGGTCTCCGACTCGACTAAATAGTGTCTGTCCACATAGGTGGCTGCGTAGGGGCAGTCAATGCCTCGGACCAGCTCAAACGCCAGCTTCCCGATGCCAAAGCTCCCGTCCATATAGCGCGTCATCATCCCCCCAGGACAATTGGAGCCATAGAGCGCAAGGGCTTCTTGGAGACTCAGCTCATAGACAACCCTCTCTCCATTGAACCGGATGTCAAACAGCCGTGGGCCCGTGTTCACGTCCATCCCGAAGGAGAAACTCCAGGCTTGGAAGAGGACGTGATTGCGATGGATGCAGTAGCGGGGCCCACGAGGCTGATATGGCAAAGGGCCTGGTTGGGAGAGGGTCCCCGTGGGCCTCATGGAACCATATTCCTCCTCGGGTCGGACTTTTTTAACTTTGATGTCATTCACGCTGCCTTGAATGAACCCGCTCTCCAGCTGCGCCATGTCTTCGAAGTACTTCCCGTTGTAGAACACTTGGCTCACCCTCCACTGGGAGCGGTCCAGGCTGCTGTGGTTAACCAGCACCTCCAGCCCCACTGGGTGCAGGTAGTAGCCCCTGCCGTACGCATTCTGGAACACAACAAACCAGGTGGCGCGATCGCCTGACTGGAAACCCCGGGGAACCGTGGTGAGGGTAACAAAATTGGTCCCGTCGTATTCACAGCACTCCCTGAGCAAGCGTGGGGCTTTGGAGAACTCCTGGTGGAGGAAGAGCTCGATATACTTGTATTCCCTCTCCGTCACCGGCCGGCGGTGGTACGGCAGCTTCTCGCCGTATTTCCGCACCGTGACGTCCCGGTGAGCCGTCGGCCGGGGCAAGGGACCCACCACGTACTCCGTGATATTCGGATCTGATTGGTTTCCGAAGTACACCACCGCCAGCGCCTGCCGGGCCGGTCGGCTGCCGTTACGGTCCAAGAAGGCCAGCACCTCGGCCTTGGCGGGCAGCTGCACGTCGACGTAGTAAATGCAGTTATCAGAGGGGTTTGCCTGGGAGGCATCTACCAAGGGCACCCCGAGGTTGTTGTGAAGATACGTCACCACTTCCACCATTTCTTCTGGCGTCAGATCAGCGAAGACCAGGCTCTGGTCCCCGTGCTCTCCCCCCTGGCTGCTCGGGGACTGGGACTCGCAGCTGGCTGGCTTCCCTCTAGTTAGCAGCACCCAGACCAACGCGAATATTGTGGCGAGCGCCAGAACCAGGAGGATGACGACCGTTTTCAGGTTCATGTTGCTGCCGTCACAGCCAGTTCCTGAGGCCTCCTGGAACGGGCGTGCCGGCGGCAGGCGGCCCTCTGCGGGCTGCGTCCGTGTCGGTGTGTGGGGAGGTGCAGGGCTGGAGGAGGGAGATGTGGTGGGAAGACGCAGGAGGTTTGCTGGCAACCATAAAAGGCTCCTTCTCCGCGTCTCCAGACCAGTCACAGGCTCGGCTTCCGAAGCAGCACGCGCTCTCTCCGCACAGCGCTCGCTTGCTGGCCGGCTCCTGGGGAGGTGGGTTACAGATGCTGCTCCCCGCTCTGCGGTCCTGGGGCCAGGGATGGCGTGAGGGTCCTTTTAGAAAACGCAAGCCTGGACCCCAAAAAATGCTCTGGCCAACAAAGCAGAGCCCTTGGAGAGGAGAGAGGTTTGCCAGGGGCTTTTTGCCAGATGCTGTAATCTGATCCCTCCCAGGCTGGCTACAGTTCTCTTAGGAGCTTTCCTGCAGCCCTGCCTGGGACTTCCCCTCTCTCTTGCTTCCCCTGCATGGTGACTTCTTTGGTTGCAGCCAAAGGGTGTGGGCTCTGTCTCTCATGCCTGTTCTGGTGTCACCGCAGGCTCTGCTTACTCCTTTATTTGGTGTTTGCAGGCAAACAGCCCTGGTTCTGGAACTTAGCTCTGCCAGGAGTGACTCCCATATCTATTCCCCGTTCCCACCCCCTGTGCGGTACACTGCAGGGAGTTCTCCCTCTTGGAACGCAACGCCTCACTAAGGGGACAACCCGGCAGGCATAAGGGTGGCCGGCAATGCACCCTTTCATTTTTTCCACCCAGGTGCGGAATAAATTGTGTTACCTGCACTAAGGCACGCAGAGATGTGCACCACAAGTAAAAACACCTGCTGTGGGAGGCTGTGGGCACGCTGCTAATCAGCAGGGCGGCATTGGAATCTCTCCTGGGCGGCTGCCCGAGCGCTCAGCTTACAGGGAACGCTGGGGGCCGGTCTGGGCCCCCAGGGAATAGGGACTCTCTTTGTTTGCCACGTTCCTGGGGCTCTCTGCAATAAATAATCAGAGTAAAGGGCTGCCGGGAGGGGATGGCACCGCAGGAGGGCTCTCGGATTCCCTGCGTGCCTTTAGAAATAGCATTTGCTTGCTGTAACAGCACGCAGTGGTCCCGGCGATGGGCCCTGAACAAACATACACGGAGACACAGAGTTTTCTCTGCAGCCCTCCCGCATGCTACGGAACAATCCCAGAGCCAATTGCCTCCTGGGGGGCTGGATGTACCCCTCACCGACGTGCAGCAGGCAGGTTGCTGACGATGGGCCAGACGGGATCAGAGCCCCGCAGAGTCTCAACTTCTCAAAAAGCTCCTTCCTCCAGGGCATAACCCATCGCCTGCTCTGAGCTGGATTTGGTGCACAAAGGCAGGGCAGCTGCGGGGAAACTCAGGCTGCGCTAACTAGATCACAGGGGGAGGTACAAACCCAAGCTCCGCTGGGAGTCAGTTTGCCATGTAAGCAAATGGCCCTTTTCTGTCCCTAAGACCCACATTCAGCAAACGCCCCATCTCCCTCAGGCCTCTGCTTTCCCCCGCCCCGCCTGCTGCTTTCTCTCCTGCAATTTAGGAAATTAGGGGTGTGTCCACACAGCCAAGTTATTCTGAAATAACTATGCGAGCGGCCACACAGTCAAATCATTCCGAAATAACGGACGGCTTATTCCGACTTCTGTAACCCTCGTTGTACGAAGAAGGCGGCCTATTCCAAAATAGCTATTTCAAAAACAGGCGTGTGCTGTTATTCCAGTGCTGCTATTTCGAAATAGCCCCTCACCGGGGCCATTCTAAGTTATTCCTCTTGGGGCTCTGAATCTAGGTAGCCCGGCTACATTAGGGAAGCCTGCTTCAGACTCATTTTGAGGCTTCCCTGCAGTGTAGACGTGCTGTTTCAAAATAAGCTATTTCGGGATAACTATTCCGGAATAGCTTATTCCGAAATAACTGTGCAGTGTAGAAGTAGCCTAGGATTTTCCTCTCTTCCCAGCCCTCCCGCCCTTTCTCTTTTAAGGTCAAAAGTGCCTTTCACCCAATGCTTGGAGAGCCTCCAGCTCTGGGTGTGTTGCTCGAGGGGACCATGCGGTGTTGTCTCTGAAACCGGCAAGCCACCCCAACCAAAGCGTTTCTGCCCCACGAGCAGGGCTGACCCAGGTGCCAATCTCTGGCCCCAACCTGAGGACTGCTGCCCTTGCAGACGAGGCACAAGAGATGGTCTGGACTTGAGGTGGAGTGGAAGCTGCGCCCCAATTGGTTAAGACCCCACGTCCTCAGAACGGGATGGGGCTGAGACCAGCCCTTGCGGTGGCGGAGGAGATGTCCAAGCAGCCATCTCTGCCCTTCTCTTCCCAAGAGCCCCGTTCCCAGCCCCAGACTCGTTTTCAAACTCACACCTCCCATGCCGCCTCATCCTAGTGGTCTCTCTCACAGTGCAGCAGGGCCGGCGGATAAAATGCCCATCTCCTCAGGTCAGCGGCCTACCGGGCTCTCGCGGCTCTAACTCCGGCCTCTTCCCTCTCCTCAGGGGAAGGCCCTGCCTTGGGACGCAACCAAAATCTGCACCTGGAGCCCTGCGCTCTTGGCACACAGCGGGGACAGGCCCTGCCTGAGGACGCGTGTTGCGAGGCGGGTATCCAGGGGCCAGCGGTGACCCCAGGGCAACGAGGGATGGACTAGGACAGGCTGGACATGGGGAGAAGCCCTGCCGGAGTGAGCCAGATGAGGCAGTGCCATCACCTGGCTGTGGGGAGCAGGGCTGCCCAGCCCCTGGCACCCAGGAGGTGTTCGTGCCAGCCGCATCTGGCACATCTCATGATGGGCGCTGGCCTGCAAGCGCCTCCTCCTGGCTCCAGGGCTGTGGGGGCATCTGTCAAGCAAGCAGCCTCTGCCTCCTGTCTCGCTGCCCCAGCCCCCTCCCCAGAGTGGCTGAGACACGAGGGGGGGGGGCAACACTAACCTCACAGCCACTGCCCTGCTTCCCCATCAGCCCAGCACCCCCAAAGCCCGCATCTCCCACTACCCCTGAGCTACTCTGCACCAGCTCAACACCCCCAGGCCTGCACCCCGTTACCCCACACCCAGCCCAGCTACCCCCAAGCTACTATACACCAGCTCACCATGCCCAGCCCTGCACCCCAGCACAGCACCCCGTCACCCTACACCCAGCCCAGCTACCCCCAAGCTACCATACACCAACTCACCATGCCCAGCCCTACACCCTGTCACTCTACACCCAGCCCAGCTACCCCCAAGCTACTATACACCAACTCACCATGCCCAGCCCTGCACCCCAGCCCAGCACCCCGTCACTCTACACCCAGCCCAGCTACCCCCAAGCTAATATACACCAGCTCACCACCCCCATCCCTGCGCCCCGTTACCCCACACCTAGCCCAGCTTTCCCCAGCCTGCTATACACCATCCCACCATGCCCATTCCTCCACACACACCCCTGCCCCACACAGGGCTGGCACTGTGGGAATGAACCAGGCTTGGTGTCAGTTTCTAACAGCAGTGGCCATGGGACAGCCACAGCTGGGCAAGTGGGAGGTGCCGCCCCACCTGCTGTCTAACCTGTCAGGCCACAGAGGAAGCTGGAGCTGGGCTCCTCCCGCACTGCCCTCCAGGGTGGCACTGCCTTCCCCTCCCCCCAAAGACAGGGCTCCCTGAGCAGAGGTTGGCCAATGCCCTTCCGGTGCTTCTTTTGCAGGCACTAATTCATCTGGGGCTGGAGCCTCGCCAGCCCCTCAAACCTCAGCTGCTCTGAAAATCCGGCTTCCTCCTCGGAGAGTGGGCCCCAGATCTTGGGAAGGAGGGTCCTCTCTTGGGACCAGGGAGGGATGAAACTGAATGCCCTGCCCCCGTCACCAGTGGCCTGCCGGTCATGGTCTCATCAGCTGTTGGCCTGGCTGGCTCCTCCCCCAGTCCGATCCTACCCAGCACCTTTCTGTGCTAAGCGTCCCATTCGTTCAACTATTTAACAGATCACGTGTCCCCCCACCCCGGCTGGCGGGCTGTGATGTGGCTCAGGGTTCCCACACCAGAGTAAACAGCCACCTGTCATTCTGCTGCTGCTCAGCCCTCTTGCTTTGACGTCCCTTTGCAGCCTGCGCTCACACGAGCATTTACCGGAGATCACCATCCCCAAGGCCTGTGAGGGAGCAGAGCCTCGAGAGCCAGTTTTAAGACAGATCTGGGCAGCGTGATGACTCCGGAGCGTCCGATTCCTTCCTTCTACTGCACAAAGACCCTGCAGCCTGTGACGCTTACGGGACCATCAGATTTTGGAACCCATCATAGGCGAACGAGAGTCTAGTAAGAACCTGCTAAGTTGACCCCTGATGGTTCCCCCATCAACTCCGGTACTCTTCCGGGATGCGAGGGGTGAGGGAAGTCCTCCCGCAGTGGGGTCATGGCGGAAATTCAACCTAAGGTTTGCCGACTCCAGTTATGCTATTCTTGTAGCTGGAGTTGCGTCTCTTAGGTCAACTTTCTCCCCAGTGTAGACCTGGCCTTAGCTCACAGCAGCCAGATCAGACCCTCAGGAGCTGCCCCAGGCTACACGGCTCTAGATAGCTGATGTCCTTGCAAGGCACTCGTCTCAGATGAGGACTGGCCAACCTCGGGGAGACCTCCCAGCTGCTGTCCAGCTTGTGCTTTCTCAAGGCTGGGATTTGGCCAAAGCTTCAGGCCAGAACATGTGTTCAAAGCTGACTTATAAACGGCAGTGGCACGCCCGCAGCCTGCGGGATTCGTTTCCAGGGGATGTTGTCAAGGCCAAAACTAGAACTGGGTTCTAAACAAAGAATCAAATAAGTCCACAGAGCATGGGTCCATCTTGCTAAATAAGACGGTTCAGGACATAAGCCCATGTTGTGGGTGTCCGTGAGTCTCTGACTGCCAGAAGTTGGGATTGGCCGACAGGGAACAGATCACTCAGGGTACATCTACACTGCAAGGCTGTTTCGGGATATCTCCAGTATCCAAAAATAGCTGCCCTGCGTCGACACAAGCCGCCCGTTATTTTGAAATGTTTTTCGAAACAACAGGCGCGCTACTTCGCCACCCCGGTAACCCTCGTTGCACGAGGGATAAGGGATGGCTCAAAGCAGCGCTTTATTTCGAAATTCGGCGCCGTGTAGACCCGCCAAAATTCAAAGTAAGCTCTTTTGAAATAAAATACACAATTTGCGCAGCACAAATTGCATCTCTTATTTGGAGTTGAGGGTGCAGTGTAGCTGCACCTTCAGTGAGTGTCTGTTCTGAGTCCAGTCCCTTATCCTCATAGCAAGACTAAGTACCATCCCTGACAGATTTGCCCCAGCTCCCTAAATGGCCCCCTCAGGGATTGAGCTCATAACGCTGGATTTAACAGGCTACTGCTCAAACCACTGAGCCAATATTACTACCCCCATGTCCTTATGCTTAGACTCTTAGCCCTGTTAGCCGCCCTGGACCCAGGTAGCACAACCCAGCTGCGACAGTTTTAAGAATAAGGCATTTGAGATCACCTGGATTCGTTATTTTCCCCGAACAAGCCACAAGACAATATTTATTACTGTTATCGGAGGAACAGCATTCGCTCTCCTACCTGCCTCCCTCCATGTGACACGCTGGATTTAAACATAGTGAGCAGTCCTGTGGCACCTTAGAGGCTAACAACAACATATCTGGTACCACGAGCTTCCGTGGGCAAAACCTGCTTCCTCCGATCAGCTGGAGAGCATGCGATTCTAAAAAAGACGAATGCACATTCCAACCTGGCAGTGCACGGAGCATATTATGTTTCCCCGTAAAGATACAGCCCCTTGTAATAGGGAAGTTATGATATAATAAGCTATGCAATTAGCAGATGGCCTTGGAGACGCATCTCGATTATTGAAATAGGGTTTTGGGGGCAAAGTAGTCGCTCAGATTCATTTCTTCTACCCCATAAAGATGCCGCAGCCCATAACTCTTAGATGCAGCCCTCAGAAGCAATTATAACGGTGGTGTTCCTTAACCAAAAGATACACAGTCACTAGAAAACAGTTTTAAGACAGATTTCCATTGATGCAAATGGATCTTCTGGGCAGAGGGATGACCCGGTGCATCCGATTCCTTCCGTCTACCGCACAAAGACCCCGCCGCCCGGGACTCTTACAGTCTCGTCAGATTCTGGAACCCGTCATAGGTGAACGGAGGGAGGACAGGAGAGCATGAGCCACTTTGGGGCAGGCAAGCCAGGTGGTTGACTTCACACGTGCTGGCGTCCTGCTTGCTGTTGAAAAAGACGCCGTCGGGGGAGTAGATGGACGGATCCATGTCATAATAATTGTAGGGCCTCAGGAGAATGCTGACTCCGTTTCCCACTGTCACCGTGTTGGGAATATCCTCCGCATGTGGGATGTGAAGGAAACCAGTTGTGATCCAGGCTACCAAGTCCTGGGGAAGCGAGACAGAACCACATAATTTGGTTATTTCAGGAAAACATCCTTTTGGGATTTCAGTGTCTGAGGACGGTACCTGAGCCAAAGTCTAGCAGTGTCGGGCTAGGAGAGTGGCTTGGACAATGGAAACATTGTCCTGACTGTGACAGGGCATCTGCCCTGCACTGGCCCTTGAAGGACAAACCCCAGCCCTGAGTGAGTACGGTTACCAGGTATTCAGTATTGACCCAGACAGACTGGAATTTTCGCCTCCTGTCTGGTAATAAAATTCAGAAAATACCGGACACCTAAAATGTCTGGGACTTTCTGATTTTTTTCCCCGGACAGGAGGTGAAAATCCCAGGTGCTTACCTGGTTCCGCAGGGGAGCTGTCTGGCCCGGAGCAGGAAGACAAGATGGCCACCAGCCACCTGTTAGGGCCAAAAAGCCTCAAAGGCATTTCTGAAAGGGGCCATGCTGTTATAAATTTGGTGTCCCCCCCCTTTTTTTTTTTTTTCCAACAGAATTTCTTCCCCGCTGGTTTTTTTTTTTGGGGGGGGGGGGCGGTATTTTTCTTTAAGCCATCTGGCAACCCTATGAGCTAGGGCTGAGGCGGTTATTGCTAATTAGGGCTCAGCTGGGGAATATCTAAAGAAGGGCTCCTGGAGGGAGCAAGGAGGACTTATTCTGGCAGGAGAGACCTGCTGCCTGGGAAACAGGAGGCTTCCTGGAGGCAGAGCCTTGTTGGGGAAAGCAGGCAGAGCAGGGGAAACTCTGGCCAGGGACGCTCCCAGGCTGCAGGGCCTGAGGCCAGATCCGAGTGCAGGAGGGCTGCAGAGAGCCAGCCAGGGTAGGTCAAGGCAGCAGGTCCACAACCCCATGCCAATGATGAGCGGCCATTACAGACTGCAGCTTGCCTCTGAGGCAGGGACTTGAGGAAGACTGGCCATGGGTCACTGAGGAAAGGCGGGTGTATGGGAACTTGGTGTTCCCTGGGAGGAGAGGACCCTGGAGTACAGAGACTGATAAATCCCCCCCGGAAAGGGGTCGAGAGACACTGGAGCTGGCACTGCCGGAGGGCCATGTCCTGAAGAAGATACCACAGTCCCAAGAGTGACGGGGGTCCGGACTAATGGGGAAAGCGAGGACACATGGAGACCCCAGCCAGAGGGAGGCGTCCAGCGAGCAGACAAAAGCTAACCCCCAGGGCTACCACGGAGGCACCATGGAAGTGAGTCTGACCCGGGTCACTGACACTTCCCCCTTCTTCCGATTTGTTGGCATTTCAGATCTTTTCAGACTGTCCCAACCAGCTCTGCTCCTTCGCTCCGCATAGCGACTCAGTTGCAGGGACTTCACGGGGTGCAAAGAACAAGCAGGTGGGGAGAGGAGGCAGTGAGCGCAGTGAGTTATTTCTCCTTTCCTGAGGTTTTACCGTCACCCTGGAGAAACCAAGTGTCCCGCTAGCAATGTCCACCTGAGCCCTGAGCAAAAGAATGGGGTTTACAGGGCTGTAGCTAGCTCTGAGACACAGCCCACGGTACTGCACGGCCCCAGCCAAATCCAACTCGCCTCGTTTACGATGGTCTCATTGTTTATGAAGTCAGCAAAGGCCACGGTGGGCGTCCAGGGGTCGTTCTGGTTGTAGATGCTGCTACTTGTTGGTTCCTCCTCTTTTCGTTTGGTGACGGCCAGTTTGTACCTGACGAGAGGAAAGAGAGAAGGCAGCCACACGATACCGGGGCTTTTCAAACCAGCTTGGGAGAAATATATCACTACAGGTTGAACCTCTCTGGTCCTACAACATACATAAGAATGGCCAGACTGGGTCAGACCAAAGTGGCCAATGCCCGGTGCCCTCAGAGGGAATGAACAGAACAGGGAATCATCAAGTGATCCTGTCACCCATTCCCAGACTCTGACAGAGGCTAGGGACCCATCCTGGCTAATAAGCATTGATGGACCGAACCGCCATGAATCTATCTAGTTCTTTTTTGAACCCCATTAAAGTCCTGGTCTTCACAACATCCTCTGGCAAGGAGTTCCACAGGTTAATTATGTGCTGCGTGAAGAGAAACTTTCTTTTGTTTGTTTTAAATTTGCCACCTATTCATTTCATTTGGTGACCCTTAGTTCTTACATTATGGGAACAAGTCAATAACTTTCCCTTATTCATTTTTTCCATACCACTCATCAGGGGCAGATGACCATTTTGCAGGGCCCAAGGCAGCACGATTTTGCGGGGCCCCCCTTTGCCACGGCGCATGCGTGGTGACGCCACGCGCATGCGTGGAGCTTTTCGAAGCGTGGGGCCCGGGGCGGCCGCCCCGCTTGCCCTGCCCTATATCCGCCTCTGCCACTCATGATTTTATAGACCTCTATCCTATCTCCCCGTAGTTTCCTCTTTTCTCAGCCGAAAAGTCCCGTCTTTTTAATCTCTCTTCATATAGGACCCAAACGCCTAACCATTTTTGCTGCCCTTTTCTGAACTTTTTCCAATGCCAATGTATCTTTGAGATAAGGTGAGCACATCTGTATGCAGTATTCAAGATGTGGGCGTCCCATGGTTTTATATAGAGGCAATAAGATGTTCTCTTTCTTAGTCTCGATCCCTTTTTTAATGATTCCTAACATTCTATTTGCTTTTTTGACTGCCGCTGCGCACTGAGGGGGTGTTTTCAGAGAACTCTCCAGAATGACCCCCAGATCTCTCTCTCTCGTGTAGTTGTAGCTAAATTAGACCTCATCATTTTCCGTATAGCGTTGGGATTAATTTTTCCCCAATGTGCATTACATTTCTCAACATTAAATTTCACGTAATTTGCCATTTTGTTGCCCAATTATCCCTTGGCATGATTGTAGTTAGCCGGATGTCCAGCATCTACATTTTTTGTTAGTCTCTAAGCTGCTGCAGGACCAGTCGCTGGTTTTTAAGTTTTTTCACTTATCCTGGGTGCGGCCAAGTTTCCCACAGTCCCATAAAGTTTGTTTAGAGCCACCAGGCCTGGCTCTCATTATTCGGTGCTGTTTAGCCCTAAATGCTTCTAAGAGCCCAGTAAGCAGAGGAAGTGTTGGCAATGCTCCTAGGCAATATTGACCTCCTGTATTTTGGCAAATTCTCTGGTTCAGCACCGGTCAGATCCCAAGGGTGCCGGACTAGAGATGTTTAACCTGCCTCGGGATCATGCCACATTGACCACACCTGTCTGGGAGGAGGGGGCCATGGGCTAGATCAGGGGTAGCCAACCCTTCTTCAAAGAAAAAATTGCGGCTCCTGCACTCGCGGTTTGGCTCCCGTACCCATGGCTCTTCTTCGGTGCCCTGCTCTGACCGTTTTTCCTTTTCCGAGATCTGACACTGGCCGATGGAAGCCTGCTTGGGCCACACGCAGCTCTGAAAGGGACGCCGTTTTTGGGTTTTTTGCTTTTGCTCAACTATTTTTTCCCCTCGGCTCTTTGGCCTGTATCCACCACTATTTTGGCTCTTCATCTGTAACGGGTTGGCCACCCCTGCGCTAGATAATGCAATGGGTCTTTTCCATCGCAGGCATCTATGACCCTAATGTGCACCTCACAAACCTATTGCCACAAAATTCAGCCTACCTGGCTGGGTCTAACTAAGACAAAGCCAGAGACTGCAACAGCCAGGAGTCAGTGAGGTGCAGAAGAAAAGAGTGAGGGGGGATTTGATAGCAGCCTTCAACTTCCTGAAGGGAGGTTCCAAAGAGGATGGAGAGAGGCTGTTCTCAGTGGTGACGGATGGCAGAACAAGGAGCAATGGTCTCGAATTACAGTGGGGGAGATCTAGGTTGGACATTACGAAGAACTATTTCCCTAGGAGAATGGTGTAGGAGAATAGTGAAGCACTGGGATGAGTTCCCTAGGGAGGGGGTGGAATCTCCATTCCTAGAGGTGTTTAAGTCTAGGCTTGACAAAGCCCTGGCTGGATTGATTTAGTTGGGATTGGTCCTGCCTTGGGCAGAGGGCTGGACCTGATGACTCCTGAGATCTCTTCCAGCTCTAGGATTCTATTAGAAGAATGGGGGTGGGGGTGACCAGGACTGGACTGGCGGGTACGGACTGAGAAGCAATGATTGTGGCCCAGGGCGAGGCAGGACTGGGAAACCAGAGGCTGCTTCAGTCCACAGTTCAGGAGTGTTGGGAGAAGTGGGGGGACAGTATGAAGCAGAGAATTCAAATCCAGGTTGCAACAGAGGCGTGGCTTTAAACTGCAAGGAGTTAGCAAACAGCTGACAGGGCCTAGCTCCCACCAACTGGTAAGAGGGAATGTGACCCCCTTTTATTATAGTTTTCAAGAGCTTTTGCCCACGTCCATTCCAGGGGTGCCTGAACCATGCAGCCCCTGGACCCCCACAAGTGCCTTATGCATCATCATGAGCTACATGGTACATTCTAGAGGAAAGCTGCCCACCTCCCCCAGCTGATGGATCGCTCCATGGGGCTGGCTTCCGGCATATGGTCCCCGGTGAAGCTAACGATCTGGATCCTGTAGCCGCGCTGGTGGCCCCACTTGTTTTCACTGTTGGCTGCAAAATAGATGTATCTGGGCATCTTGGAATGCAGCGGGAACGCGGCCTCGTCCTCTGTGTGCAGGACTCTTTTGGTGAGCCGGGGCCGGTGGATCTGGTGTTCCGGGCTCCAAGGTACCTGCACAGATTCGAAGGCCATGTCGTGGGCCACCAGCCTGTTCGCCGTCCCTAAAAGGCAAAGAAAAATGCCTCTGAGAAAACCCTTCCTGGACTTCCTTGGCAGCCCTGCATTCTCCCTGCTGCCTGTCTCGGAGAGTTTGACCAGTGTGGTTTCTGCTTGGGGCTGTCTCCACGTCTGCTCCTCTGTGCTCCTCCCACGCCCTTCCCAGCTCTCTCGTTCAGCAGCACCAGCAGTTTGGACAAGTGGCCGAGCTGCGTCTGGCTTCTGTGGCCACCTAAGGCTCATCTACGCATTTGGTGACAAAACAGTGAGAGCGCTCACACTGCCATGCGACTTTTGTTGGGAAGAACACCCAGTCTTTTGTCTTTTTCCCTCCCTTTATCGTCGACAAAGAGCCAGTGTGGACTCTGCTGTTTGTTTTATCCAGACAACTGGCTTCCGCCTGTATCCCACAATGTGTGCCCTGATGGCTCTGCTCAGTGTTTTGTGATCTCTGCTGCCCTGCAGGCATGCGCCCCTCCCCTTTCAAAACTCCGGGAAGTATCTGACAGCTGAGTGAGCTGCTCTGTTTGAGGAACAAAGAGCAAACTATCAGAATGCTTCTGTTCTGCCCTGCTAGGAACACAGCAGCAGGCAGACTGCTGCTGCCGGGGAAGGGCTGGAGAGACTTGCTCTGATGCTTTGACATTCCTCAGCACAGAGAGCTCCCAGAGCTCTGAAGGAATCCCAAGAGGCACAGAGATCAACTCTGCCTTCCCACAACACTGCCGTGTGGGATGCTTACCTCTATCTGTCGCCAGGGGAGCTAGCAACATGGCCAGGAAATGTCAACAACGAGGAGGCAGAAAAAACAGTTTGACTGGTTGCCACCTTTTGCATATTGACAGCACTTTTGTTGCCAAACCGTCCCAGTGTAGACAATCTGGGGTGAAACTCCCCCATGCAGAGAGTTAAGTGGCGCTTACGGGGAGAGTAGGCCTTGTGCTAGCCCCTGCAGGGCAGTAACCTCTCCCCAGATAACAGCGCAGCTAATTTAATTCAACAGCATTACCAAAAATAGGCCAGTGGTTTTCAATTTCAACTTTTTTTTTCTTCGTTTGCAGACCCTTAAATGATTTCAAGTGGACGTGCAGACCCCTTTTGGAATCCTCCATGCAGCCAGGGGGATTCGCTGGGGTCTGCAGGCTGAAACACACCACAATAGACAAAGGGGAATATTTCGGCGCATGATTTTGCAGCTTCCTAGCAGAAGAGATGAACTTGCAAAGTGACGGGGAGAGTGAGCAGCACATCTCAAGCCGTGGGCGAGTCCCGTCATTCAGGGCCTGACAGGGAATGAGTCTGAGCAGTTCCGGGGGGGCTGCATAAATGCAGAGTCAAGCCAGTGAGAAAGGAAACAGCTTCTCACATGTGTCTACCAGGGATTTCTACAGTGATAGTCATTAGGAAAGGTATAGACAGTACAAAACCTATGGGCAGTGGGTAAGGAAGGCAAGGGAAGGCACAGCCTACCAAAACCAACATGGGCAGCTCCGCCCCATGTCAGGCCACCTCCTACTTGCCTGCAGCAGGCTGGAGCCGCACCTCTGCCTGGCCATCCGGGGTGCTGAGGCTGGGGCCACGGGGCTGCCCGGTGGAGGGCGGGGCTGGGGCTGCACTGCTTGGCAACCTGGCTGTCCAGGGTGGGAGATGCACTAGCCTTAGGTGGGGGCCAACTAGTGTCCAAAATGCGGGGTGGGGTTGCAGGACAAGGCCCAATAGCTACAATGGGGGCTGGGTGGGCTCTTGTGGCCAAGAAGAGGTGGAGCCGTGGGCAAAAGGGGCAGGGCCTTGGACGGAAGTGGCGGGGCTTGGGCCAGCTAATTTAGCCATCATTATTTTATAATGCATAGCTGGGATCACATCCAGCCCAGGGAGACGGAAGCGTCTCATTCCCCCAACTGTATTGGGCTGAACTCCCAGCTGCATTGACCAATCCCTTGATCCAGGCATCTGGGGCAAGAGCCAGTACTGCCCCTGGGGCGCCCCTGCTTGTTCGCAGCCTCAGATTTGGTATTGCCCACCCAGAGCTTTGGCTGATGGCAACCACAGCCCCCCTTGCCCCGCTCCCAGTCACATGCTTCCCATGGGAGAGGCTTGCCCAGAGCACAACAAACCCCGGGAGGAAAGTGCAGCAGGGTCCCCACTGTATCCATCACCCCAGACTATGCCTGTAGCCCCCTTCCGTGATGCCTTTGACCTCTGCAACCACAGCGGGGGAAGTTCCAGGGCTGCCACAGGTGGGGAATCCTCAGGCCAAGCTGGCCTAGCCAGCCTCTTAGCAAGGGAGCACGGGACAGCCTCTGTCAGGCCTTCACATACACTTGGTCCAGTGGGCCAGAGGAATCAATCCCTGGAACACATTCCCAGGCCTGCCCTGGGACCATCTGCCCCCCTCCCTCTAGTGGGCTGCTTGGCCGGTTTCTCTGCCACCATAGAATCCCAGGGCTGGAAGAGACCTCAGGAGTCGAGTCCAGCCCCCTGCCTGAAGCAGGACCAACCCCAACTAAATCATCCCAGGCAGGGTTTTGTCAAGCCGGGACTTAAAAACCTCTAGGGATGGAGATTCCACCCCCTTCCTAGGGAACCCATCCCAGTGCTTCCCACCCTCCCAGTGAAATAGTTTTTCCTGCTATCCAACCTAGACCTCCCCCACTGCAACTTGAGACCTTTGCTCCTCGTTCTGTCCTCACCCATAGGTCCTTTGTGCTGGGTATAGGACTGATCACTCCATTGTGCGCACAGGTAACCCCCACAAAACCATGCCCCTACTAAAGTACCGTCACAGGCTACCCGGCCCTTGAAGGCAACCTGGGCTCCACTTGGGGGGGATCTTGCAGTTACTCCTTAGCCTGGCCCGACTGCAGAGGGGCAATTAGTGAGCCCCACGGGGTGGACTGGAGTTTGAGGGGCCACGGATGCAGAGCCAAACTCGGCTGAGGGGAGCGGGCCCAGGGGAGAGAGACGGGGAGCGCCTGCTCTCTGGCTCTGGGAAGAGCCTGGGAAGCAAACAGGAAGGCTGCAGGAACAGACGGGAGCCCCGTGGCTGGCCCTGGAATGGAGGCAAGATGCAGGGAGAGACTGCCAAGAGGCAGGATTTTCCTAGGAGGAAGAGCCCCACAGGAGCAGAGTACGCGCTGGGGTGGGGCGGAGCTAGGGGTGGTGTGTGAGAGCGAGAGGGACCAGCTGTCCCGATTTTACAGAACCAGTTCCGGTGCTCACGTTCATCCTTATATAAGTGCCTATTACCAGCCACACACTGTCCAGATTTCTCTCACTTGCCTGCTGGTCCCGCTAGTGAAAGCAGAAAAGTTCAGTTGCACAAGGGGAAGACAAATGATTCAGGTTTGCTTGGGCTTTTCACTTGGTTACCATGGAAGGGGCTTGAACTTTGTGCCTTGACCATGGAAGATCTGGTGAGGAGCAGGAAGGCTGGAGCCGAGGAGACGGGGGCCGTTCCACATGGACACCAAGGGGGTGCTCCAGGGGTGAATGCCCCACTGCATGTGCTAACCTGGAGGGTAAGCGCGTCCAGGCAGAGGCCATGTTCACACCCCACCTAGCCCACAGGGTCCTGTGCCCCCTGCAGAAAGCGGCAGCAGGGCCTGGGGGGTGAGCCCCACTTCTGGCAGAGAAGCCCACAACACTCCCTCCGCCCCCCCCCCC
>JANRFK010006689.1:7120590-7136335 GCA_030068395.1 Apalone spinifera
CCTCACTCTTCTCTTCTGCAGATTAAATAAGCCCAAATCCCTCAGCCTCTGCTCCTAAGTCACGTGCTCCAGCCTCTTAATCATGTTTGTTGCTTTTCGCTGGGCTCTCTCCAATGCACCCACATCCTTTCTGTAATGGGGGCCCCAGAACCGGATGCAATACTCCAGATGTGGCCTCACCAGAGCCAATTGAAGTGGAATAATGACTTCCCTAGATCTGCTGGCAAGGCTCCTCCTACTGCAGCCCAATATGCCGTTAGTCTTCTTGGCTACAATTGCGCCCTGTTGACTCATATCCAGCTTCTCATCCACTGGAATCCCCAGGTCCTTTTCTGCTGCTTAGTCAGTCGGTCCCCAGCCTGTAACAGCACCTGGGATTCCTCCGTCCTAAGTGCAGGACTCTGCAGTTGTCCTTGTTCAGATTTCTTTTGGCCCAGTTTTCTAATTTGTCTAGGTCACTCTGGACCCTCTCCCTGCCCTCCGAAGTATCCCCCTAGCTTAGTGTCACCCGCTGAGGATGCAATCCATCCCCTCATCCAGAAGCTTCAGGGCTGGAAGATGAGAGGCGAGATTCTTCTGATTGCTAGAAACTGATGCTCTGTGGTGGGGTTTACGTTTGGTTCCTCCAATGCTGCTCTCTGCTGGCTGAATGGGACAGCCACAGGCCGTGGGGGCTGGTCCACGCCAGTCAGCCCTAGGTACATGAGCAGACCCCAGCCGGTGGTGTCCATGGATGGATACCTGCCTCCCTCTCACGGTGTCAGGGGATGGTGGGTATTGGAATACAGGTGGCAGGGGAGGGATCTAAGCAGCCCATCAATGTGGAAGGGTCTTGTAACAGGACGCAACGGGCTGAACACCTTTTAAGCTCTCTTCAGGGACAGGGGCACTGGGTTGGCTTGTGCCACCGCACGGTTTTCCCTGCACACTCCAGCTGGAACGCAGAGGGGAGGATGATCCCGGGGCATGACCTCCCATTTCATCCAGAAGGGAAGGGGACACTGCGCTTTACGCTGGCATCCACACCCCCACTCCGGTTCACTCTTGGGCTAGGCAATCCAGCTGATTAGCAGAGTTCCCACAGCCACCAGTGTGTGTTGCTACTGGTGGTGCACATCTGCACATGTCTGGGTGCACAAAACAAAATTTATTCCACACATGGATGGAAAAAAAAAATTAGAGGGAACATTGGCCCACAGTATCAATCCACATTTTATGGCATCTTTCAGTGTGGGTTTGGCGCATCTGCTGCCCCACATCTGTTCAAAATGCCTCCTGGTGCCTAGAGCTAAAGAGGGGACCAGAGCAAGAGAAGGGAGGAGGATGGAGGAGCCATCTCGGCTACAAACAACCTTTATAATCTCCCTCACGTGCACACTTGCCTCCTGACTTCCCTTTCTCAACACTGCTCTGGGGGTAGCCGAGTAGAGGAACAGGGTCTGGGTGCAGTGTGTGTCCAACACAGGCAGACACAACCCCACACATCTGCTGAAACGGGTTCCACCCACGGTAGCTCAGGATTCTATACATAGATTTGTGTTCGTCTCTAAGGTGCTCCAGGACCATTCGTTACTTTTGAGGGTACAGACTAACACAGCGAGCCCTCGGAGACTTTTCACAATGCAGAGGCCAAACCACAGAGATTTTTGGAATCAGAGAGTTCTGAATTGCCAGACCGGGGAGGGCAAGAAAACCAAAGAGCCACAGCTGGGAGATCAAGACCCAGGGTCTTATCCAAGCCGGCGCTTTTGGTCGCTTTCATCTTAAGGGATAAACAGCATTTCCCTGCAGCCCTCCAACCTCTCTGGCTCATTCCCCCAAACAAATGGACGTCCAGAGAGCTGAGAGCAGACAGCTCCACTGGGAAGCCCATGCATAAAGAGCAGGAATGAGAATAGGGCAATTCTGGGGTGGCCCCTTATTTGCTTAGAAACTAAAAAAGAGAAATTTAAACTCAGTGGTTGTCTCTAGAGCTCTTCCCGGTTTATCGGGTTTGGTTTTAACGAACAGAGGTGACGACTTAGCGTTAATTTCCCTCTGCTGTGGAACGACCCGTGTTCCCCAGTGTGGCTTGGCTTCTCTTCCTCACCATAACCCGACTGAGGATGCCAGAGAGGGCACATCTAGGGAGGTGGCTGAGGAGGAGAAATAGACCCCCCGGACTAATGGGTAAGGGAATGTCCCAAAGCCAAAGCTCCCCTCCAGGGACTTGGTCATCGGCCCTCCTGGAGCCGTACACCGACATCGCCTCCTTGACACTGATCTCAGACAACCCTCTCCCCTGAAATCGGATGCCACTGATGGGCAAGACACCTGGCAGCTCCTTCCTAGACCAGAGGAAGGAAAAAGTAGCACTTCACACGTTGCTACAGGTTGAACCTCCCTGGTCCGGCACCCGAGTGGTCCCGTCCCAGGGAATTGGCAAGATCAGGGAGGTCAGTACACTGGGGTCTCCATGTTTCCTCCTGGCTGCTTGCTGCCACCTGGGGCTCTGTGCTCCTTCCCCAGCCCCGTCCCCCTGCAGCTCTGTGGCCACCCAGGGCTCTGCTTTTTCCCCACGGCTCTGCCGCCGCCTGGGAGGGCTCCGTGCTCTGCCCGGCAGCCCCGCTGCCACCACGGTCTTTCCCCAGCAGCCCCACTGCAGCCTGGGACTCCCACACTCCACCTGCCTGAGTTTGGCAATGCTCCTGGTCCCACGGGGTCGCCCCAGCAATGCCGGACTCGGGAAATCCGGATTCAGGAGTCTCACCCTGTAGCAACCCCATTTAGCAAATCTCAATTGACCCGGGGCTGCTACGGCACCAACAGGCGTGGCCCAAAACGGGAAAGGAAAGTGCCGCCGAGACCTACCTCCAAGGTCCAGGTCCACTTTATAATGGATGGCGTGGGTGTGGATCGTCCCCAGGGTGCGAGTCCCCACCCGGTTGCCGTAGTCCAGGCCGTCGCCGTGGAGGAAGGACGAAGTCATGTACCCCGTGGCGTGGACCTTGGCCTCGATGGCCCCATTCTGGTAAAAGAGAAAATCCCAAACGTAGTCGTAGTTGCCCAGGGTGGCAACGGAGCGAATGACCAGGGCGGAGCGGCTCAGCCCCCCGAAGTACAGCGAGTACAGGTTGGAGTAATGGCGCCGCAGCGGGGTCCCGGTGTTCTGCTCGAAGATGCAGATGGAATTCTTGTGCGTTTCAGGCGTCCGGGTCTCTATTAAGTAGTGCGTGTCCAGGTAGGTGGCTGAGTAGGGGCAATCGACCCCCCGGACTAACGAGTAAGTGAATCTCCCGATGCCAAAGCTCCCATCCATGTACCTGGTGATCATCCCTGTGGGACAGTTGGACCCGTAGACCGACGTGGCCTCCTGGACGCTGATCTCATAGACCACCCTCTGTCCCTGAAATCGGATGTCAAACAGACGCATCCCCGTGTTGACGTTCACCCCAAAGGCAAAGCTCCAGAGCTGGGAGACGACGTGGTTGTTCCGCACGCTGTACCGGGGCCCCTGCGGCTCATACTGCAGGGGGGACGGAGCCGCGGGGGTGGCTCGGGGCTGCAAGGAAGAGAACCCCCCGTCGGGTGGGGCTCTCTTCATGGCCTCCGCTTTGATGCGGCCCTGCTGGAACTCGCTCTCCAGCTGCGCAAAGTCCGCATAGTACTGGCCGTTGTAGAACACTCGGTTCACCTTCCACTGGGAGGTGTCCAGCTGGCTGTGATCAACCAGCACCTCCAGCCCCACCGGGTGCAGGAAGAAGCCGCTGACATTGTGGAACAGAGCGAACCAGGTGCTGCGGTCTCCAGACTGGAGCCCCCGCGGGGCTGAGGTTAGGGATGCAAAATTGGTCCCATCGGAGTTGAATACTCGGCTCAGGAAGGAAGGGGCCATGGAGAACGCCTTCTTTTGCAGGAAGGTTGCAATCTGCTCATACTCCTTACCCAGCACTGGCCGGCGGTGGTACGGCAGCTTCCCGCCGTATTTCTGCACCGTGACGTCCCGGTGAGCCGTCGGCCGGGGCAGGGGACCCACCACGTACTCCGTGATATTCGGATCTGATTGGTTTCCGAAGTACACCACCGCCAGCGCCTGCCGGGCCGGTCGGCTGCCTCCGTGGTCCAAGAAGGCCAGCACTTCAGCCTTGGGGGGCAGCTGCACGTCGATGTAGTAAATGCAGTTATCAGAGGGATTTGCATCATAGGCATCCACCAAGGGCACCCCGAGGTTGTCATGAAGATATGTCACCACTTCCACCATTTCTTCTGGCGTCAGGTCGGCAAAGACCAGGCTCTG
This sequence comes from Apalone spinifera, assembly GCA_030068395.1. NCBI lineage: Eukaryota > Metazoa > Chordata > Testudines > Trionychidae > Apalone > Apalone spinifera. Next base: position 7,124,867 of record JANRFK010006689.1, read on the forward strand.
GTCCCCGTGCTCTCCCCCCTGGCTGCTCGGGGGCTGGGACTTGCAGCTGGCTGGCTTCCCTCCTCGAGTCAGCAGCACCCCGACCAGCGCGAATATTGTGGCGAGGGCCAGAACCAGGAGGATGACGACCGTTTTCAGGTTCATGTTGCTGCCGCCAGAGGAGACTGCGAGGCGTCGGATGGGAGTGGAGCTCTCAGCTGCAGTCAGCCCGTGTCAGCACCAGCTGGATGGGTTAAGTACAGGAAACATGAGATGCGAAGGGGAGGTGGGAGGAGGAGATCTGGACGGGGGGGACCAGAAAGGGCAGCTCGTCGCTATCAACCCGTCCAGTGTGCTGTGTCTGGCACCAGAACCCATGCACCAAAGAGCAGGCGCCATGACTTGGTTGTTCAACCAACTTCCAGAGGCACTCCGCACAAGTGGGGGGGGGGGGGGGGGGGTAAACCCCAATCTGCAAAAGGCTGGAGATATTTTCGCTATGGTACCCAATTGCCCCCTTTCCTCCCGGCTCCCTGACCTCGGGCTTTCTCCATGCGGCTGCTAGTGGAATTGCTCTCCTGTTGCCCCGGGAAGCAGGGCGGTTCTATGGTCGCCTCTGAAAAGGGTTTCATCTTGTCTGTGCGTCCCAGAGCTTGCTTGGGACACAGACTAGAAGCATGGGGCCCAGCAAATGAGACAGAAGGAGCCAGGCGCGGGGGGGGATTTGGATTTTAACGCACTCGCCTACCCAAGGGGAGCGGGCAGTGACAACGGTGCAGTCCTCTAAGAGAGAGCTAAGCCCAGCTGTCACCAGGGCCAGCAGCACTTCGAGCGTAGGCACCTGCCTGGCACAGATTCGCACGGGGCTCCTACAGCTGCAGCCCAGACACGGCCTCCATTTCCTCACCCACAATTCCAGGGGTTCACATCACTGCGAGGCTCCCATGAAGCGGGCCCACGCGGGCTGGAGGAGAGGCGGGCGAGCCAGCCCCTCGCAGCCGGCTGGTTTCACGCCGCGAGGCAGCCCCACACAAACCAACCCCCAAATTTCAGCGAGCGGTAGAATCCAGAGGGTGAGGACAGTTTGCAGGTTCACGGGGGAGGAGATGGGGACCAGAGAGGCCAGGCCTTTGTGCTCAGCTCCTCCTGCATGCTGTGGTCCTCCCAGAACAATACACTAGGGAAACTCCCGGTGCCTCAGGGCTAGCGACTGATCAGACAATGTTCACATCATGTTCGCTGAGGTTGCCCTTAAGAGCTGGGGAGGCGACTGGGGGACAGGGGTGGGCACACAACCAGCTGGCAAGAGTGAAGATTTCTCTGCCACCCCTTAGAATTTCAAAATTCCCCTAATTTCTGAGGCTCCTTCCCTCTACCCATGTGTCCTTGCGGCGAGGGTTGGCTCCCAGGGTGACCACTAGCAGCAGTTCCTGTATGGAGGGACGTACCCACCTGGAACAGCCAAAGGGATGCGGCAGCCCCAGCCAGCTCCTGTATAGGACCTTGGTCTTAGCACTTAGATCACAATGAATAATTAGCACCAGCCTCATGCCCCTGCACGGCCATCAACTGCTCTCCCGTGACACAGCTCAGGGTCATTAGTAGCCTGAGTGCAGCTGGCAGGCAGGTGGGGACTTGCTGCAAGGCCTAGGAAAGGCAGCACTAGGGTTAGCACACTGGGGACCCCGAGTTTCACCCCGTGCTCCTCCTGGCTGCCTGGCCACACACTGGTGACCGGCGTGGTACTGGCTAGGCAAGCTCAGAGAAAAGACATTTCTGAACTGCCCCTTGACACCTTTTTCCTGGCCTGCTGGGATTCCCGCTAGCTCCCGGGTAGTGTGCCTCCGCCGCACTCCTTTTAGGTTAGTTTTCCTTGGTCTCCCCGACCATCCTGAAAGGCCCAGGTGTCACAAGGTGCCGGCTAGGCCGGAATTCAGTGCCCCTCGCTCTGCAGAGAACAGAGATTTGAGACGCACGAGCTCCACAGCTTTAGCTGGCATCTCAGCTGCATTTTCATGCCAGGAAACCAAGAGTCGGAGAGTTTCCATTCCAGTTGCCACCTTGCCCCATACACACACACCCCTTCCTCCCTACCCCTCCTCTTTCCTGCTGGAGGCAGGCCCCTTCCTCTACTTCTTCCACTGCAGCTTCCCCCGCCTTGGGCTTGGGCCCGTCTCCCTGCCCTGTGGAGAAACATTTCGCCCGTGCTGCTTCTGGCAGACAAGAGTGACTCTGGCAACCCCCCATCCTTGGGCCCCAGCAGCCTTCGCTGCCGATGTGAAGCCAGGCTCCCCTCATTTCTGGCACCTCGTTCACTGATTTCTGGAGCCTTGGCAGCTGGAGTCTAGCGCGGCGGCGAGAGCAGGCGCATTATGCCAACGGCTACTCCAGCAAGGCGCATCTTTCGTTCCGTAGATCCCGCCAGGATCACACCAAGCAACGCCAGCCCCGGGAGATCATACAGGAGCGGCACAAACACAGCAGCCTTGAGACGAGCCCTGGCCAAGAGAAGCAGTGACAGTACATCTCCGAGCGGTCTCAGACCCGGCCCGGGCGGCAGCCTCGGCGCTATCCTGAGGGACATGGAGTGCTTGATGGGAAGTGGATCAACGCCACAGCCCCCTCGGATGCAGGGAGCTGCAAGGTGGCCTGAACGCAAAGGCCGGGGATTTGTTCTTTGGCTTTTACGGGGGGGGGGGGGGGGGGGGGGGGGGTCGTCAGTTTAGCTCTCGCCTGGAACACAACCCGTCCACGCTAACTAACAGCCATTCGCAGGGACGGCAGCAGCCAACCTGGGTGGGATTTGTTGTCCAGGGCTGCTGCTCCCAGTGCAGAGCACATGGCTTGATACTGTCTACTTCCATGGCACGTCTCCAGCTGAAGCATCTGAAAGCTTTTGATAAAGTTCTCAGGAAAGGGCCCAGCCCCACAGCAGCCCGTTTCCGAGAGCAAAGCGGGGAAGAAGTGATTATTCCCCTTTATTCAGCTCTGGCAAGGCCATATCTGGAGTATTGTGTCCAGTTCCAGGCACCTCCACTATAGAAAGGACGTGGACGCTTTGGAGAGGGTCCAGCGGGGGGCAACCAAAATGATGAGGGGGCTGGAGCACATGACCTACGAGGACAGACTGAGGGATTTGGGTCTGTTTAGTCTGAAGAAGAGTGAGGGGGGACTTGACAGCAGCCTTCAACTCCTTGAAGGGAGGTTCCAAAGAGGATGGAGAGAGGCTGTTCTCAGTGGTGACGGATGGCAGAACAAGGAGCAATGGTCTCAAGTTACAGTGGGGGAGGTCTAGGTTGGATATTAGGAAAAACTATTTCCCTAGGAGGGTGGGGAAGCACTGGAATGGGTTCCCTAGGGAGGGGGTGGACTCTCCATCCCTCGAGGTTTTTAAGTCTCAGTTTGACAAAGCCCTGGCTGGGTTGATTTAGTTGGGATCCCTGTCTTGGGCAGGAAACTGGACTTGATGATCTCCTGAGGTCTCTTCCAGCTCTATGCTTCTAAGAAACCTGCATTGCTTTCAAACGGCCAGCATGCATGTGCTCACACTCCGACCTGGGCTCTTTAAGAAGCACATGGGCTAACGGCCGTGCTTTTAGGTCTCCTCTAACTCAGAAAGTATCCTCTTCTTACTACCAGCACCATGTGTTTATTACCGCATTCAGAGCACGGATCCCGTTCCATGGAGCCCAATCTGTCAACAGGAGAATTCACGCGCTTTGCAGGTTTTTTTCAGCTAGTTCATTCCTTTTTGAAGCCATCTAATGCCCCATGCTGCCCTTGGTGCAGAGCCCACCTCCCCCAGCCCCAAGGGAGAGTTTCAGGTTGCTCTAAGCAGAGCACAACAGGTACAGCAGCCCAAGTCGGTCTCCGCAAGGTGTCGGGAGCAATCCAAAAGCCAGCCACCTGTGCAGAACGCTTCATTCAACTCCCTGGGTCGCTTGACTTGCAGCCAGAACCCGGCTGCAGGGAGATTTAAGTTCTTTGCTCCTGTTGTGTCCTGGAACCTGGTTTCATTATTTTCAAGTGTCCAAACAAGCTTGTTTGATTTTCATTCGCCCTCACCGCATTGCTTGTGGGGAGTCAAGGGGCCGCTGGGCTTTACGACCTGGGGAATCAGGGGCGTTTTCCCCCCACACGTGCCTCTGTTCAGGCGCTAGCAACAAATTCCCAACTTTCTCACGAGCAGGTCGGAAGAGCGAGAGGGCGACCATCCGGGGGAGCTGCTCCAGCGTTGGCACGAGCAGCTGGACCAAGACCCACCGATGCTGGGCCGTTTGATTGCTGTGGCAGTGCTGCGCAGGCACATTTCACACAGCCCCACGCCAGGCTGAGCCCCAGCACCTGCAGCCTCACAGCAAATGAGGGGGTTTTATTTGAAGCCACAGGCCTTCACTCCTGTGGCAAAGGGGGCCCGGCCTGAGCAGGCCTTTGGGAGCACCGCCCCATGCCCCAGGGGTCTCCCAGGCAGCAGGAAATGGCGACGCTGCAGAAGCCGTTTTTCCATTCCTCAGGAGTTCCTAAGCTCTGTAACTGTAGCCAGTGTGTTCTCACAGGAGCCGCTACTCGGGGCTTGGAGCAGCGCTGTGCGGTGGCTGGAGGAAGAGCATCACCTAGTGGCCGCTGGCTCTAGCCAGGGAGCCCCTGAGCGTGTTCTGGAGAAGTCTCAGAGCAGCCCCCCAGCCCAGCCTGAGTAAACCAGCTTTCGACTCTCAGACCCTCCACGTCTTCACCCAGCCCCAGGAGGCGGCAGCTGGCGAATACCTGAGGCCACGCTGAGGTGGAGGGGGCAGCCGATTCCTATTGCCAAGGAGGGAGCCTAGCAAGAGAGCTCCCCCCTTCCCTCAGAGCTCATGGGAGAGGGAGCTTGGAAACCAGTGGGGGAGGGAAAAGGTGGGGGCACACCTTCAGGGAGATGGGGAGGGGTATGGAGGGGGCACACCCTCAGGCAGGGGGCAGGTCTCTGGCCCCAGGATGGGCTGCTGGCTGGAAATGGGATGGAAAAGGAGCAGAGCCCCACAGCTCTGAACTCAGAGCAGGAAGTGGAATGAGAGAACCATGGCTTGGCAGCCTCTGCCGCCCAAGGGCGCTGCTCCAGCCGAGGGCAAGGGATCAGGTGGAGAGCCCTAGAGTAGCAGGTGGCAGCAGCACAAGCTTCTCCCATGTGCAGAGTCAATCCAGTCCTCACCACTATGCCTGACAGCCCTGATGTGGGAGGCACCCACCACACAGAGCAGCAGCCATGGCCCAAGGAAGCAGGAAGCACGAGGCTCTCTGGCCCGGCTTCCATTCATCCCACACAGGAACAGTGGCCCGTGTAAAACACAAGGTCTTGGTTGTAGGTCAACAAATGCTCACAGACCTCAGGGCTCCAGCCAGCAGCAGACTGGCTGGACAAATGGAGAAGGCAAAGGAGAAGGAGCAAGTGGAGGGGAGAGGCAGGGCCAGCCTGGGACAGGGGCGAGGCAATGCAGCAGCAGCACACAAGGGTCCTCCGTACGAATTCAAAGTACCTGTATTTTAATGTCTTGACACGGTAAAAGTTTTACAGACGTTCAGCGGGTGAGCCGAGGACATTCCGGCCCCCGGAAAGGAATCCGTACAAAGAACCACACAGGGAAGGTGCTGCTCCCAGGTAGCAGCAAAAACGCGGTTGGTTTGTTACTGAATATTTATTAACGGGAAGACGAAGATTGGACTTACTACAAACAACGACACAGGAGTCTTATCAAAAGGGCCAGGGGGCCCTCCACACTCAGAACCACCCCCGGGAAACCAGCAAGAGACAAAGTGGCTTCGTCAGCAGAGAAGGAGAAACAAAAGCAACAGAAGGCGGGGGGGGGGGGGAGGGAACACGTTCATTCCATGGCGCACAACTAACGACTATGAGGCTACTGCACAAGAAGTTACAGGTGTGACAGTGAGACCCCAGGCCCAGCGGACCCAGCATTCCCCTGAAGGAGGGTGGGAAGTAAAAATACCATAAATAAGAAAACACAGAAGGAGCCTGCAGTGTTGGGAGCCCGTTTCTCACACGCACAACAACTGACACCGTAACCGATCATTTCCCATGGGGTTTGCAATGGACCATGAAACGTTCCAGCGGCTTTGGAGGGGTTTCTGGGCCCAGGAGAAGGACGCGAGGTACCTTTCGTGGGGCAGGGGGTTTTGATGCTGACCTGCTGGTGGCCGTCCTCATCCCAACAGATCAGTCATCGCAGCCAGCCGGCCGCACCCTGCCCCGCCAGGACGCTCCGCAGGGCACCTGCTCACTCCTTAGCAGTAGTGGAGACTGGGAGGACTTCAAAATCTGAGCTCAGGCTGCTCCCTGACCTTTCTGGACAGAAGCACCTCACACTGAGGGCGATGGGAGATCCACATTGATTCAAGCCAAGAAAACTGGGTGAGTAGAGCCAAGAGGAAAGCGCCAAATGGGAGCAAAAGCTACCCAAGCGCTGAACCTGCCACCCCAGTGGGCTGTAGCTGGTGTTCCTAGAGCCCTTACACTGATCTAAGCCCTCCCAAGGGAGAGGGGAAATGGGGGTGGGGGAGCGTCTAACTTAAGACAGCTCTTTCCTGGCTTGCTCTAACCTAATCATCAACAATGGCGCTTTGCCGAGCGTGGCTGCAGCCTGGGCCGGGGGAGCCTGCCCTTCCTCCCACCCTCACTGGAAATCGGCATAACAGGACTGGAAGAGGAAGGCTCGCTCAGAGATGGTGCTGAAAAGCAGCCAGCACCACTCTTGGCTCGGTCTAGCGCTGAAGATGCTGCATCTCCTCCATTCCCATGGACCCCAAGGAAACCCTGCAGCTGACAGATGAGGGGCACCCCGGGGCTTGGTCTCTCATCCAACTCCTAGCTAGATAGGAAGAAAGGCTTGAAGGAGCGTTTCCGCCTGGCAACCACTCGTGCTGAGTAATCTGCACACCTCAGGCAGTGGCCTGCTTGGTGCCAATTACTACGCTAGGGAAGAGTTCCTTTGAAACCTGAACAAAGCTAATCACAGAACGGGGGGGACGGTTTCTTTAGGGTTTAACTAAGAGTGCAATACTATTTCCAGCCAGTTTCCCATCTCGATAGTCACGTAACAAACCAAGGCAATGACGGTCTTTAGTGGACTGAACAGTTCTCAAGTTCCAACGTTGACACTTAGTAGAGGGTCTCGGCGTTGCTGCTCCGAGGCCTCTTAATCTTCTCGATGTTTTTAAGGATCATGTCATGCAAAGTGACCTGGGGGAAGGAGAGAAACAGACCATGAATGCACATCGGGAGGAGAAGTCCCTGATTTAAGTCTCACCATAAGCATAGGCCACTCTCTCTTGCCTGCCCCACCAGCCACTACCCTCATGTACGGCAGGAAACTCCTTGCCGGCCTATCTGCACTCTGAAGACACCAGCATGTTCCAGCTGCTGCAAGCCCCACAGATGAGCATGAGCGAGTTACGGAGCCCAGGACAGAGCCTACGCCACGTGGAAAGGTCCCAACAAAGAGCACAATGAACTGCATGGACCTGGGCTTGCCACACTCCACATAGCCCAGCGACTTGCCGGTACTTCTGCTTGCTAAGAACAAAGGGGAAACAGAGGCCCAGGCCAGCTCCCTCTGAGGGCCCTATGGTGGGACAGATCCCAAGGGCCCTTCTCCACGAGGGCCCTTCTCTCACTCACATATTGATTCCTCAGCTCGGAGATGATTAAGCGCAGACTAATGTATTCCTTCTCGTCAATTTCTGTCACCGTGCGGCGGTAATCCTCCTGCACAGAGAAGGGAGAATGTGACTGTAAGTAGCCTGCACGCCAGGCTGTCCCTGGATGTCTGTAGTGATGGAGGGGCTCTCTCCTGTCCAACCTTAGGCATGCAAGGGTCCAATGAGGCTACTGCGAGGCTGCAGTCGGACCCCCTGTATAACACAGGCCAGAGAATTGTCCCCCAGTCATCCCTGGAGCTGAGACTTTAGACAAACATCCAATCTCAATTTAAAAATCACCAGTGAAGGAGAATCCACCACGACTCTGTTACTACCACTGTTAAAAGCATGTCACTTAGTTCCAGCCTACACGTGTCTAGCTTCAGCTTCCTGCCACTGCATCATCCCAGACCTGCCTCTTCTAGGCGGAATATCCCATTATCAACCCCATCATTCCCCAGGCAGGCACTTGGACTGTGTTCCAGTCACCCTGGAACCTTCCCTTGCTAAGTTAAATAGATAGAGCTCTGAGTCGCTCCCCACAGGGCGGGTTTTCTAACCCCAGAGTCATTCTCAGGACTCCAAGTCATTTATCAACATCCCCCAGCTGCCAACTCTAGGGCTGGCCAAAGGGTCCCTATAACAGTTAATCTAGCGCCAGTGCAGAGGTAATAGAACCTCTCAGTTCCATCTCGACAATGCCTTGTTTATGCATCCCTGGACGGCATTAGCTCCACTGGGAGCCATATTCAACTGCTCATCCACCACGAACCCGAAATCTCCTGGGTCACTGCTCCCCTACATTTTTGGGTTCCAGAGGTACATTTATCCACATTAAATCAGATAGTGTCTGATGGCTACAGTGGGCTCAAGCGATCCAGAGAGCTCTGAATCAGTGACCTGTCCTCTTCATTATTTACCCCTCCCCATTTCAGTCATCTGCAAACTTTATCAGCGGTGGCCTTAGATTTTCTTCCAGGTCATTCACAAAGATGTTTCTGGCCAAACACAGATCCCGTCAAGCTCCCACTAGAAACAGACTTGCTCAATGACAATTCCCCTGCACAGTTACCTTTTGAGACCCAGCAGCCAACCAGATTTTAATCCATTTCATGCGAGGCCATGTTCATGTTAATGGCATTCTAGTTTTTTAATCAAAATGTCATGTGGCACCAAGGCAAACCTCTTACAGAAGTCTACGTCTTTATCAACCACACCTGCCATCTTACAGAAATACACCAAGTTAGTTTGAAGTGGTTTTTTTAAAATCTGTAAACCCATAGAGATGCGCATCAGTTACATTATCTTCCAGGTCATTAGCAATCAAATCAGCCACTCCATTGGCTTGCCTGGGACTGATGCTAAGCTGACAGGCCTGTAACTACCCGGGTAATCCCATTTACCCTGTTTATACTGGTGTCACATTAGCTTTCTTCCAGTCCTCCGGAACTTCCCCAGTGCTCCGAGACTTATGGAAAAACAAATCAATATCAGCAGGTCCAGCGAGCTCCTCGGGCAGCTCTTTTAAAACTCCTGGTGCAAGTTATCTGGACCTGCTGATTTCAAAATGTTTGACTTTAGTAACTGCTGCTTAGCACCCTCTAGAGACTCTAGTAGAGTGGAAAGAGGGTTTTCACCACAGGATGAAAATGCATCTTCTGCCTCCTTCCCCCCTCCAAATTTAGAACGGAAATATTTATTCAACGTTATCACCTTTTCTCCGTTATTGTTGATTATTCCACCATAACCATCTAGTAATGGACCAATACCACTGGAGGGCTTTTTGTTCTGCATATATTTTAAACTCCTCAATATTATCCTTTGCTCTGCTGGCCACAGATTTCTCCTTGTGCCCCTCTGCATCCTTTATCCATTTTCTACAATTACTAACATCTGATTTGTGTTTATCATCAGTTTCCTCTTCTCTTGAGAGAAGCCAGAACCTTCCAGCTCTGCAGACTCCTTCCCAGGACTCTTAGCCACCACAAAGCCCCTCTGCCCATCCTCCAGGACTCCTGGGAACATCCAGGAGAGGGCTACCCACAGAAACAGAAAAACAATTCTCGCCAACGCCACCAAATGCTCAGCAACGAGATGCTCCACTTACCACATGAGGATATTTTGCTATTTTGGAAACCAGCTTTGCCCTTGTGATATAATATCTGGAAGGGAAGGGAACAGGGTGGATTTAACAGATGCAGCCTTCTCAGACCTTGCCTTAGCCAGGGAGCTCAAGTCCTTGCCCAAACTTAGCCTCCCTAGGGAGGGATCCAGTGAAGCGTTCAAAGCCACCTCCCACCTACCTAGAAATCTGGTCCAGATATGAAGCTGCCTCACTCTCCACAGTCCGCAGCTCAGCCACCGTCTCCTCCTGCACGGGAGCCAAGGATGCAGCGTGATTCATAGCAGAAGCAAGAACCTCAAGCCCCACCCACACGTGCAGCCAGCCTTGGTCACGCAGCTCAATCTAAGACCAGCTTTAAAGTTGCTTCATCTACTCGTCAGGGCAGAATCAAGACTCAAGTTTAGCAGCCGGTGAAGGTTATACACAGAGGAGCCAGCAGGAACTAGCAGCCCAGAAGTCCTGGCCAGCCTGACCCCCTGTACTAGCCACAGGGGCCTAAGACTGTCGCCTGCCTTGCTCAGAGGATCAGCAGCCCAGTTCCTGGGAGATTCAGGGAAGGAAGCTTCACACAGTCATCCTGATCCTGCCAGGTTAGGCTGGGTGGAGCAGGCTGCTGGCAGCACGCTGACATCCTCAAACGTGGCTCAGCCTTACCGGTTCTTGCAAGTCTATGGCCAGCTCTAGGCCTCTGAGCAGAGCAGGGATTTCAGGGCCTCAGTCCCTCCCTCTTCCGCCAGCGCCAGGGAAGAATTCAGTTTCAAGTAGCCCAAACTACCCCTCAAAGAGAGCCCTGGGGAGGCAGTGCCAGGTAAATCTAATGCCCTAGGGGGATATGCTCCACTACCACTCTGCCCCTCTCTGAAGCCCTCAACACCTTTTCTCCTAAGGAACACTGGGAGCTGGTGAGGCAGAGAGGGGCTGGTAGTGCTGCTGCCGGACCCTGCGTCACCCAGGCCACCTGTCCCCCTGAAGCATGGGCCCAGGGAGACTGCCCCGAACTATCCAATGGAGTGGATGGCTCTGAGCCCAAGCTGCCCTTGTGTCTGGGCCACTGGCACATAAAGAAGCCACATGGCCATAGGTCCCCTTACCTGAATAGAAACACCAAAGTTGTTTCCATCTTCTATCCTGGGGATGAGAAGCTGCACCCACATTTTGACCTGGAAGGAGGGAGAGACATTGTGACTGAACGCTAGGGGTGGGCAATAATTTTTGGAGGGGGGCCACTCCAAGATTCTGGAAAGTGGTCAAGGGCCAAACTTTTCTGAGGATGGGAGTGCGGGGTTTAGGATGGAGGTTGGGCACAGAAGGGTGCACGGCATAAGGGACTGGGGTGCAGGAGGTCTGAGAGGGGATTTGGGCAAAGGAGGGGGTTGTTACCCGGGTCATGGGATTGGGGTGTAGGGTTAGGGAAGAGGTATGGGTGCAGGAGAGGATTCTTGCCTGGGGGAGGGGCACTAGTAGGGGGTGCAAAGTCTGGGAGGAAGCTGTAACCTGGGAGAAGGGGAAAAGGGATGCAGACTGTAGAGGGTATGGGTAGTGATTTGGGGCAGGGGATTGGGGTGCAGGGTCTGGGAGGCTGTTTGGGTGCAGAAGAGGATTCTGGCCTGAGAGAGGGGTGTAGGAGAGGGTTGTGACCTGGGGCAGGGGGTTTGGATGGTGACCTGGGGGAGGGA
>JANRFK010006689.1:7145142-7158830 GCA_030068395.1 Apalone spinifera
TGTCTCATGCTTCCACCTGGATCCATCTCTTTAAGAGCAGCCATGGTGGAAGGCATTCTGGTTGCTGCATTCATTTCAGAGTAATTACTCATTCTTTATATAGAACACTCTATGGTAGTATATGAAAGCCCAAAGAACACCCATATGGGGAAGGATCGGTGTAACTTGCATGTTTTGGGTATAGGTGTTGACCATAAAGGTCATGCATTAAGCACAGATTTTCCCTTGCCACAGTGAACTTCACTTGTGCTTATGCTGAGATCCTTAGCTTCTTTGGGCACAAGGGGTAGTCAGTGGATCCAGTGCAGTCCCAAAACCCGTTTTAATCCATTCAGGACCTTGCTTTCCCCCACCCCGTCATTCATATAACAGCTCCAGCATTTGGGATATTATTTAATAGCTAAGAGATGGCACAGAACTATACTTGTACATTTCCACTAAAATTGCAAGTTCAGTGTAAAAATCAGGGGTTCTCAAACTTTGTTGCCCCACAACCCCTTTCTGACACCAAAAATTACTACACGATCCCAGGAGCAGGAACCGAAGCCTGAGCCCCACTGCCCTGGGTGGGCAGGAGCCAAAACCTAAACCTCCTCACCACAGGCAGGGAGACCAAAGCACTTCAGCCCTAGGTGGTGGGCCCGTAACCTGACCTCCAACCACATAGGGCTTGAAGCCCTGTGCTTCACTCCCGGTCAGTGGGATTCAGGCATCAGCTTTTGGTCCCAGGCCCCAGCAAATCTAATGCTAGTCTTTGTGACTCCATTAAAAGAGGGTTGCAACCCACTTTAGGGTTCAGACCTACAGTTTGAGAACCACTGGTACAGATACATGAACCTTTGTTCCAGAATTCAAGGGAAAGGACTGCATGAGACATCAGAATTAAAGGCACAGTGGAGGGGATCTCCGTGAGGAAGCTTTGGGACAAAGTGTCCCACAGTGAGAGAAATTCAGTGATGTTCTGACATTCCTCATCAGTTCACATTAAAATCCCTTTCTCTTCAAGAATGATGTCAACAGAAAGTGCCAACAGTTTCACTCTGATTGGAGAAGCTTCTGATGGGGGCACCATGGAAAATCTCAGCAGAAGACTGAAGGCAAGTCACAAGACGACAGACTAGATGTACTCTTGAACTATCTGATGAAGTGGGTTTTACCCACGAAAGCACGATATATTTGTTAATCTCTAAGGTGCCACAGGACTGCTCGTTGTTCTTGAATGTACTGTAAGTTCTTTGGGGCACTTTGTGAGTTGGAGTTGTAATTCATATTTCTGGCCTTGCATAGAATAAAGGTAAACTATCTTAAAGTCTGTTCACTTTATCAAACTTGAGCTGTGAAAAATGACAGATCATTGTTCTCTTAGGGGCAGAGTCTGAAGACTCATTGAAAACTTGGTTTTCATTAAATATTGAGAAGAACCTGGAGCTGATTTTAAATTTTCTATACTGAGAGTGAACTCTTTCTTTAGGTTACTGGTGACCTTTTTGACATTATGTCAGGACAGACAGATGTGGACCATCCTCTGTGTGAGGAATGCACAGATACCCTTCTTGACCAGTTAGACACACAACTCAATATCACCGAGAACGAATGCCAGAACTACAAGTAAGTGATTTATTATGGAACCGGTGGAGCACTCCATTGTTACTTCCACAAGTCTTAGTCCGAAGAGCAGGGAAAGACTATAGATTTGATCACTTAATCAGTGACGTAAAGAAGCCCCTCCAAATTTCATCCTTTGAGAATTGCCTTAAGCATCTTTTTGTAACCACCTGCTGTGTCCTGTAGACGATGTTTGGAGATCTTGGAACAAATGAATGAAGATGATAAGGAGAAACTGCAAATGGAGCTGAAAGAACTTGCTTTGGAAGAGGAGAGACTGATCCAAGAGCTGGAGGAAGTAGAGAAGAACCGCAAGATGGTAGCAGAAAACTTTGAGAAAATCAGGGCAGAAGCAGAGAGACTGGATCAGGAGGAAGCACAGTGAGTCTTAGCCAAACTCTATTACATGGCAGGAGTGACACCCACTTGTCCATATTTGTATCAGACTGGCTTGTGGGCAAACACGTACTGTACTTCTAGTGACCTACAAATGGCTTCCTCTGTTACAAAACTGGGAATCTGGGACCTTCAATTAGATGGACTTAGGTTTGAATGAACTACAGAGCCTGAGCTCTCCTCTCATCATAGAGAGGGTCTGTCTGGGGTGGTGGTGCATATAGGAGTTAGTCTCTTGCTGCCCTGTGGTGTTGATTTTTTTTATTGTTGCTGTTTGAAGGTATCAGAAGGAGTACAGCGAATTCAAGAGGCAACAACTCGAGCTGGATGACGAACTGAAAAGTGTTGATAACCAGATGCGCTATGCCCAGATCCAGTTGGATAAACTGAAGAAAACTAATGTGTTCAATGCAACTTTCCATATCTGGTAATGTAGGCTCTGGGCTAGAGGGACAGAGCTGCTGAAGCATCAGTTTTCAGAAGTCTGCATTACAGCATCATTGCCAAGATTTCTGGCAACTAAGGTGCTAGGCTGGGCTGAATGGTACCTCTTAGCTGAGAGCAGGCAATCCAATCTCCTTGTAGTGCTCTTCCCAGCCTGCATGAGGAGAATTGCAAATGCAAGAGCAGCTGGCAGGTGCTATCTCTAGGCTGTCAAACCGGGGACCACATGGGGCCCAGTGCTGAGCCTAACTGAACTGCTCTGCCTGAGCTTTTGCACTCGGTGTTTTACACAGCTAATGTAAGTTGCTCTATTGTCTTTTGAAGGATCTCAAAGACTTGATGGCTTGCAGGGTGATTATAGCAATGGGGATGAGGACCCTGTTGTGCTAGGTGCCATAAAAACAATTCCTGCCCCAAACAGCTTACTTACAACTTTCCTCTTAATACAGGCACAGTGGGCAGTTTGGCACAATTAATAACTTCAGACTTGGCCGCCTCCCCAGTGTCCCAGTAGAATGGAATGAGATCAATGCAGCCTGGGGGCAGACTGTACTACTGCTTCATGCCCTTGCTAACAAGATGGGCCTGAAATTTCAAAGGTGAGAGCAATACTTTATACATCTGGTACTAGCTATCATACCAGGGCAAAAGGCACTCAGATTTGCCTGCTTTTTCTTTCAGATACCGTCTTGTTCCCTATGGAAACCATTCATATTTAGAGTCTCTCACAGACAAATCAAAGGTAAGAAAATCCAAGAGTAATCTAACTGGAATGCTAAAATCCCTCTTATTCATGCTAATAGGAGTGAGCAGAAAATCTAAATCTTGCCAATCACATTTAGATCGTATTACAGGCCTTAATACAATTACTGCTGTAACCACCTTACCTCTAATTGTGTTATGTACTCCCCAAGGAGGTAGGAGGGGGCAGGGAAACAGGAAGTGCCCTACTTTATTTAAAAGTCATGGTATTGCTCAGTTGAGCTGCATCAATAGGCTCAAGAGTCTGTCCAGATGGTGAATGGTGGCTGGGATAAGTAGTTTAAGGACTGGAACGCAGTGGGGCTTTGCTCTTGAGGGCAGAGGATCCCTTGGGCTGTCTCATATGCTGCGGGGAGAGTTTCTCGGCCACCTAGAACTATTTTAGAGTCCAACTTCTCTCTTTCAGGAGTTGCCCTTGTATTGTTCTGGAGGTTTAAGGTTCTTTTGGGACAATAAATTTGATCACGCAATGGTGGCGTTCCTGGACTGCGTTCAGCAATTCAAAGAGGAGGTGGAGAAAGGCGAAACTCGTTTTTGTTTGCCTTACAGGTAAATGTCACTGTCTGAATTGCTTCTATAACATATTGCATATTAGCCCCTGAATCCTGGCCCATAGCATTCTTTGTTATTCCAGGCCTCCTATTTTTAGCCAACTGCCAAATCTTTTTGGTTTTGTACTTGAAGAGCAGAGAAACATTTCCCAAGCTCTGTCCCTTTTGACCTAAATGGGAGATGAAAGGCCATTGCATAACTTTAAAAAAGCTGTTTTGTTTTTTACCTTTTGGTGAAGTAGGGGATGAGACCATGTCTTAAGCAAGATGTTGAGTGCTCATGTAAAATTCATAACTGAGATTAAAGGCTCAAACTACAGTACTTCAAATGTCAAACCCAGCTACTGGAAATAGCTACTTCAAAATCAGTGGAATTAAGCTAGTTTAAACGAGGTGACAGATCACACAGCATTAGTATATTGTAAGAAATGGCAATTTAAATCTAAATGTGTTAATTAACCCTCTGTTTGTGGTACAGAATGGATGTGGAGAAAGGCAAGATAGAAGATACAGGTGGCAGTGGTGGCTCTTACTCTATTAAAACACAATTTAACTCTGAGGAGCAATGGACAAAAGCACTCAAATTCATGTTAACTAATCTGAAATGGGGTCTTGCCTGGGTTTCATCCCAATTCTATAACAAATGATTGTGTGCATGTGTATATAAAGAACTTGTCCTGAGGGCTAGCGACTATCTGCTTTATTTTTTTTTTGAGAATGTCATAAATTGTTACTTAATGTTAATTAATACAACATGTTTACAATACCAAAAAAGAAGACACTTTAAAATTTCATTTTACAAGTAGTACAGAGAAAAGCAATATGTAAAATTGTACTGTTGAACAGAATATAATTCAGCTCTTTATGAAATAGCTAGTTAGCAAGTATCTGAGAGTTTTATAAACCTGTTGTAAACTTGCTGTACAGCACCAGTGGATATCTGATGTAATCTCTTTGCAACTTAAGAGTTCACCATTAGAAAAATGAAATATTAGTGACACAGTGAGAACTGTGTTGTATGCAAAGCCTCTGGAAGCTTTGTCTGTTCACCCTAAAGGGTGACTAATGCTTGAAACTTAGTATCTTCTCTTTAAATCAGAACTGATGAGCACTTAACTTGGTGCCACTGAACTTTATGGGGTTTGATATTGTTTAAAACATTGCCATCTATTTAACTATTTGCAACAAATATTTCTTGCAGTCTGTTCCTGCACAAAGGTGCACTGAATAACACTAATAAAATACTTTGTATTCTGGACAAATTGACTGCTTCCAGTCTCCTTACACTCTAACCTGTGCTCTGAGACGTAGATCCTGAATATTTTTCCATCCAAGTGACATTTAAATCCAGCTTTAAAGCAGGTGGTACTTGACTTGCACTTCCCTCCCCGGTTAACACTAGCATAATACCTAACTGTCTTTCTTTTGGCCTCTGGGGTAATTAGGGAATATAGGAAGGAACAATGTTGATATTGTAAACTAATCAAGAAAGTCACTGCTTCTGCACAACAGCAACTGTGCAAGATCAAAGCTTGGGCTGGATTATAGCACTTGTACACTGTATAACAGTTTGCAGATTTGTCATTTCTATAACTAATTTTCTGAAAGCAAAACACCATGCTCCCCATGTCACTACTTCAGACTGAATATAGGGGATGGTTTGTAAAGGCATATTTTAGCAATTTAAATATCAAATACAGCTGCTACACAGCAATTGTATTCATCCTACATATTATAAATCAAAACCAGCTGCATCTGTTACAAAAGGTTCATGGATCAAACAGCATGAGGCTGGCTTTGAAGACCCTGATACCTGGGAAAGGTTGCAATGGAAAATACAAGTTTATTTTGTAGGAGGTACAATATAGTTCTCTGAAGCTCTAGTTCCTTTGTTCTTCCTTGAAGCAGTGGTGCCAATACTATGTTTCAGTATTGCATATGAAAACTCTAAAATGCTTTGTGTGGTAATGCCAGTGATGCAGTTTAAATGTTCCACAACCTTTAAAAAAAATCTCTTTAAGATGTTTCGTTATTTGGGGCAACAGTGTAGTAGCTCTAGATCTTAAATCTTTGACTATTTGTAAAGGAAAACAGAACCAGATTATAGTCTAACCTGTGACTGGCTGGCTGTGCTACCTAGCTGCTACAGGAATATAAATTTAAAAAAATCACTAGCTCTCTGCAATTAGCCAGTTGAGGATCCTATTAATGGAGGACTTCTCCCTTATGAGGGAGGGATTTTTTAACTGCTTTTTTAACTGCTTTTTAACACTTAACTGCTTCTGCTGTGAGAGGACAATTTTAAATATTGTAAAATGAAGGCTGGCTGTTTAGGGAGAAATGGGCACCTTGTGGGGTCACCTCCCCCCTTTCTGTCAATGGAAGCCTTTGGATATAGGATGTTGTAGGAGTAAGAAAGCTTTTCAGAATAGGTTTGCACAGTAATGACACATTCAATTCCCAATCTTCCCCCTACTTTGTCCAGCAGTACTAACATATTAGAATCATAGAACACTAGAACTGGAAGAGACCACGAGTGGTTATCAAGTCCAGTCCCCTGCAGTCATGGCAGGACCCAGTACCAGCTAGACCATCCCTGACAGATGTTTGTCTAACCTGTTCTTAAAAATCTCCAGTGATGGAGATTCCAAAACCTCCCTAGGTAATTTACTCCAGTGCTTAACCACCCTAACAGGAAGATTTTCTTACTGTCCAACCTAAACCTCCCATGCTGCAATTTAAGCCCATTGATTTTTCTTTTTAATTAAAAGCAGTGGGCTTAAGTTGTAGTATGACAGGTTTTGTATTAAAAGGACTACACCTTTAGTATACTCCCAGTGCAACACGCCTGTCCTCATATACTGTATAAACAGTAAAAGATGCAAAACTTTAGTTCATATAACCCTAAGAACAGTACTGTGTATTTCCTGTATAGTAGTACCTGATTCCAGTATTCAGGATGTAGTATGAAAGCGCTTGTGCTGATTACGCCAACTGCCAAAAGCATGAAATCTTCCTTTACGGACAAAAATTTTGCTCTGTATAATTAAAACAGTAGTAATATCTGCTGTAAAATGAAGCTGTTCAACAGCAAAGTGTTGTAGTATTGATACTTTGCATTTTGAGGAAAACAATTTTATAGTATTTTAACATAAACGCATACAAATTAACACCTTTAAAAGCTACTTCAGGCTGACATTAATATGTTCAGCTTAAAGTCCAATCTCCCACTAATTTCATTATACTTTTCACAACTGTTTCACTATATTTTCTTAAAAATAAGAGTTCTTCCCTGTCTGCCTCTTCTACAGCAACAATGTTGAAACATTTTGATTTTTTACAAGCATATGGAAAAATTGATAACCTGAACTGTAAAATGCTAGAAAAACTGATATTGGTTTTAAGGAGTATGCTAATAGCTTGTTATACTTGGGGCACTTCTGTGTACTTTGTCTTCAAAGTGCTTTTTGAAAACAATGAGCGATGCCCCCCCCCCCCCCCCCCCCCCCCCCCCCCAAGAAACTAGTTAATATCACTGTGCTGCAGATGAAGAAAGATGCAACGCACCCAGGATGACAAACAATCACTGTCAAGAGGTGGGATCAAAACTTGAAAAATTAAGTTAATTGTACTTAGAACCAGTTATCCCCAAATACCACCTACTATGGAAAGAAAGCCATGTATGGAGACTTTGGACACTTAATGGAATTAGCAACTTCAATCTGGAATCCTCAGTCCCAGGTTCTTAGTTCACAAAGAATAGTCTTTTGAACTGTATTGCAAATAACTGACTCCTGTTTTCTCAACAAATGGTCTGGTAGCACTTTATAGACTAACAAATCATGTAGATGGTAAAAAAAGAGAAGGGAGGAAAAAAAGGAGGGGAAGAGATAGGACCAGAGGATATAGAAAATCAGGAAGGTAGAGGGAATCAGTAAGTATCTGAAGATTGGGTAGTTGGATAGTACTAGCCAAATACACAGAAGCATTGGAATTAGAGTTCATCTGTAAATTCAGTTCTCATGCTAATGGACTCAATTGTGATGAAGGATGGTTGGGACACTATCAACCTAACATTCAATGAAGGTGCAAACAGGTCTTTGTGTAGATTCCTATGGCAGGAAGGATACTATAAACTGACTGATTTTTATCTGCTTCGTTTTAACTACCCAATCTTCAGATACTTACTGATTCCCTCTTCCTTCCTGATTTTCTATACCCTCTGTTCCCTGTCTCCCACCCCTCTTTTTTTTCCTTCCTCTCCCTCCTTCCCCTTTCTCTCCTATTTATTTTGGGTCTGCACATCCTAAACTCAAAACTCTGGTCATCTGAAGAAGTGGGCTGTGCCCACGAAAGCTAATGATATCATCTACATGTTTTGTTAGTTTATAAAGTGCTACCAGACCATTTGTTGTTGTTTTTTTTTTTTCTATACAAACTAACTTGGCTACCCCCTGAAGCTTCCTGTTTGCTCAGTTCACTATGCACTCTAATCTGTATCTGCTGCATCATAATGTCAGACCACAATGAAACTGCATCAGATGGATGGTAAAGGCACAGGAATTTGGGACCCTCAAGCTTTTTCCCCTCCCCTCTGAGCACAAAATCAATATTAATTCAAATGTGTCCTTGGGCATAGGTGGTACTTACATCTGGAGTTCACTTGGTGTTGAATTCTCAATAGAAGTCTTCAGTAAAGTATCATAGATGATATTGCGCATGAGATAAGTTAAATCCAGTAGGTGCATGCATATCTTATGCAACTGTTTCATAGGAAGTAAGCAGCCATTATATCCTAAAGTGGAGATTACACATCAAAGAATATTTTATGATACATAAAACTAGATTATGAAAAATATTAGCCATTATGATCAAGGCAGTTGTATACTGAAGTTGTTTATGGCAAAGATTTTCAGTAGTGACCATACCAAGGTGAGGCACCCAAAACCTGAATCTCCATAAAAAGGTCTGTCTTTGCTCAGCAATTTCTATCAGACCCCTTTAAGGTATCTCAAGTTGGATCTTCCCCCTCCCCCAATTCACTTTGGAAAAATTGTGGCCTTCTAGAGCTACTTTTAAAAAATGATTAATCTTATAACATCTTGCCAAACAGGCAAAAGTCCAGTTAGCATCCAAGAAGATTATGGGTAACTGTGAACTCCTCATTCTATGATGTGTATATAAAGTTTGCGTCTGTCAATCAATGGGAGAGGAGGCCCAGGATTCACCCTAGGAAACATCACAGAGTAGGGAAAACACTTTGATGCTTTGGGCTTTCCATTAATAATAGCCACATGGGTGAGTTTCTCTTTGTCACTTCATATTTGATTTTTTTACCTCTAAAATGAATGTTTAATCTAAGGTTGTTTAAGAATCTAACTCCATTTAGCCTTTATTAATATCAAGTTTCTTCTTATTAATACTCTTACCTAACACCTCCAGAAGCAACTCAACATAGGCCAATGGAGTTGGCACATTGATCTGAAAGCACAGAGCCTTCAGAATGGCAAGTTCTGACTCCACTAAGTCCTGTTTGGTGTATGAATAGTCTATGGACTGCAGAAATTTCAGAACTATGTTATTGTTAATTATCTGAAAAAAAAAGTCGTTATATTTAAAACTGCTGCTGTAAGAGGTATTCTCCCAAGATCCCAGATACCTGTATAATATGCTTTTAACAGTCTGAGTTGAGGACTAACCAAATTATTTTGTTAACTTGCCTTCTAAACTAAAAATGGAAAATGCAAGCTGAAGCCATTACCCTATGTCAGATAGTAGCACATATTATTGTTTTGCATGGCTGGGCCCTACTGGAGCTGAAATTGGGGATACTGAGTTTGAGTATTTTATCAGTATAAAATGTTTTCTTAACACCATATACACACATCCTGGAACAGAAGCTATCACAGATGCCAGACAGGCAAAGCCTCCCACTCAAATCTCAGACCTAACACCATTGCCCACTTCCCAGGAACCATCTTTACCCCAAGGATTGACTCTTGATATATTAAGGCAGAGAAAAAACTCTCTTGCTTGCAATATTTTCCTCAAAAAGAAAAAAGTCACAATACTAACAACAATACGGCATTTCTTCAGACTGAATATCGGCATCAAATAAAAAAAAGTGGGTTAACTTTTTTTTATTGTGAAGGTGCAGTGTACTATTTTTATCAATGCAAGGGATCTAGATCTGCCATTTCCAAATTATCCTGAATTACCTAGTCACACCTGTCCTTTGAAATGGTACATCCTTTGGTGTGGAGTTTAGATAAGACCAAAATCTAAATAAGTAAAAATATGCTATACTGCTAAAATCTGGTGTAAGAAAGAGGTAAGTTTGCTCACATTGTAGTGAAAAGAAAGTTTGCTTGCAAGCTGAATGCAAGACACAAGCCGCAGCACAATTGTATCACATATCTGTGCTTTCAAAGTGCTCCAGGTATTGCCCTCTCCTTGTTCATTGGTTATCCTTGACTCTCGGGTAGAGTTATAAATCTCTTCTACGTGCTTAATCATAAACCTGCAAGAAAAAAAGCCAAACTATGTTAGGAACAATTAGGAAAAGGATAGCTAACAAGATACTAAATATAAAGATTATAAATCCATGGTACATCCACACCTTGAATACTGCATGCAGTTCTGGTCACTTCATCTCAAAGATATATTAGTAATGTAAAAGGAACAGAAAAGGGCACCAAAAATAATTAGCAATATGGAACAGCTTCCATATGAGGAAAGAGTAAAAAGAGTGGGACTGTTCAGCTTAGAAAAGAAACAGTAAGGATGGATAAAATAAAGGTCTATAAAAATCATGAGTGATGTGGAGAAAGTGAATAGGGAAGTGTTATTTACCCCTTCACATAACACAACCAGGAGACATCTGATTAAATTAAAAGAGGCAGCAGGTTCTTCACGCAACACAGTCAATCTGTGGAACTTGTTGCTAAGGGATGCTATGAGGGTCAAAAGTATAATTTGGTTCAAAAAATAATTGGCAAGTTCATAGAGGGTAGGTTCATCAATGGCAATTTGCCAAGATGATCAGGGATGCAACATCATTCTCTGGGGATACAGCTACACAGCAGTATTATTACGAAATAACTGATGTTATTCCGAAATAACATAGTCCATGTCTACACTACAAGCAATTTCGACATAATGTCAAAATAATATTGAGCTGGAGAACTTCTTACTCCAACTCCTGTAACCTTCATTTTACGAGGAGTAAGGGAAGTCGGAGGGAGAGTGCTTTCTTGGGCTTCCTATGTAATTGACATAGCTCAAGTTGCATAGCTTATTTTGGCTTTAGCCCTGCTGTGTAGAAGTACCGTGGGTGTCCCTAAACATCTGACTGCCAGAAACTGTGACTGGACAAAAGGGGATGGATCACACAAAACTGCATTGTTCTGTTCATTCTCTCTCAATCAGCTGGCACTGGTCACTGTCAAAGACAGGATATTGGGTAAGATGGACCATTGAGCGCACCCAGCAGGACCTTCTATGTGTATTCTGAATACTTTACTCTCAATATACATACCAATTATACTTGTAATTAAATAAGAGGAAAGACAAAACTGCAAATATAAAGATACTCCATATCTTCTGCCTGAACAGTGGAAAGTACATACAGTACAACTGTACTACAGGTATAAGAGTCCCATGTTGTCTTTGCTTGGGAGGTTACCTTTCAAATATTTCAACTGCTTGATATCGTGCAGATTGGTCCAGGAACCACTTTTCACACAAGAGAAATACAAATTCTGCAAAAAGTGCAATTAACAATCACAACAGGAATGGGTGGATACACTATCAACAAGTAAAAGTAACTGAGTGAGGATAAGGAATTAGATATGAATATTGAGTCAAGCCTTTGCAAAGAGACCACTAGTGGGAGTTTATACAGAGGATGTTACTAATAAAGCAGTATCCTCTAGCTAAGACCAGGAATTAACCTCATTTGACTTCTGTTACATTTGTTACAGGCAACAGACTGTCATCACAGTCAAGACCAAACCACTGCAGGCCCACATAACAGCTACCCCATGCTAAGGTCTCCTTTAATGTCACTACCTGAATGGACAGGGCATGTTTTTGGGTGAGAGTATAAAAGAATGCCATACAAATATTTTTAGTTGGGGTAAAAAGTGCAGTGGTTCCTGTGTAGCTCTGAATATATCCGCATGAACTCTTTCATTTACATACTTTGTTATTTAATACAACATTTGCTTTTATGATTTTTAACATTTGTTTTTACCTTTGCTCAAGTTCAAGTTTTTAATTTACATGTTGGTTGACTCTGAAGAGTTCTTACACTTGTATCAACTGCTATTACCTGTCAGGTTTGTAAATTTACTAATATTTTAGAAATCCATTAATTTTCTTGTACATTACATTGTTGCTGATCACAAAGAAACTTTCCTATTGATAACTACACACAAGTATACAGCAAACACTTGCCTACAGCCAGCTTTGTGTTCATGTAAGAACATTAGTAAGCCCTTGCATTGTGACAAGTGTCAGAGGGATAGCTGTGTTAGCCTGTATCAACAAAATCAACAAGGAATCTGGTACCTTAAGGACTAACAGATATTTTTGGGCATAAGCTTTTGTGGACAAAGACCCACTTTGTCAAAAGCATGGAGTGAAAATTACAGAATTTCAGAAATTACAGAATCTGTCATTTCCACTCCTTGCATCTGACAAAGTGGGTCTTTGTCCACAAAATCTTATATCAAAATAAATCTGTTAGTCTTTAAATTTCCAACAGGACTCAATTTTTAGTAATCCTTTTACTTCTGGGAGCTCTGAAGTTAAAAAATAAACCACTGCACACAGAAAACAGCTTGGTGTGCCTGCAGTCTGGCAGCAGAGGCTCATCATAATTAATTTGTATTTTATTTTTACCTCTAGTTTTGCACCTTCTGCTCCTTCTCTATACAATGCTGTCAAGGTATTTTCATAATCTGTAAAACACCTTATATAACTTGGCCCTTTGCACCAAATGATTCTGAAACTCCTGTTTTAGGCTAAAACACGGTGAGACTAAATCCTGTGTACTGATTTTCATAATCTCAGATACACCCCCTAATCCGTTAGAGCAGAGCAGATTTTACACACATCTGCATTGTGGTCTCTACAATATTATAAAATACTCATAGAAGGATAATAAAGATTTGTAAGTGTTCAGTGCACACAAATGCATATACAATTCATGGGACAGACATACTAACATACACAGGCTGGCAAAGTCCTGCATTTCTCACCCACTATCTTGGTCTCTTTGAAGCATCCTGCCTGATCCGACAGCTTGTTCAGATATTGTTCATTTTCTGTAGCTAAATAGATTAAAGTATCTTCAATGATCTCGGGAGGAACAACTCCAAAGACTGGCTCAGGGGTGCAAAACCTGGACACTGCCGGGGCCGCTGCGCTCATCTTAGCACTTCTGGCCAGCCCTCAAATATAATACAACAGTATTATTTTTATTGCACTGCAGCTGTGCTCACTACCGTAATTATTAAAGAGGGCACCAGCCTAGGGCATGAAATAAGATAGGAGTATCTATGCTGTAGACATATTACACTGCCTTATTCTGGATTTGCTCCCTGCATGTGATCAGAATCATCCTGGAACCAGTACACACATACAAATCCTTACTTCTCAGCACTGCAGGGCTTATCACAGATACAGGCAGGAAACCTGAACATCAGACAGGTGGTTCCTCAACAGAACTGTTAGGTACACTCCAACCCCCGGGCCACCCACTTTATAGAATACAGGTGGTCCCCAATTTATGAATGCATCGACGTACGACCATCCGCACGTACGACCAGCCTCCCATACAGCCAGTCCCCAACTTACGAACGGCGATCCGCACTTACGAACTGCATGATGCCATTTAAATGAATGGGGGTCCGACTTACGAACAGA
>JANRFK010006689.1:7165689-7177807 GCA_030068395.1 Apalone spinifera
CGGGAGCCGCGGTGCGTGCGGCGCCAGCCCGGAGCCGAGCTCCGCCCGCCCGGCACCGCCCCCGGCCCGCCCCCAGCGCCGGAGAGCGGGGTCCCGCAGCCGCCTGGCCTGCGCAGCCCGGGGGCTACACAGCACGGGGAGCAGCCCCCGGCGCGCCCCGCCCGGCCCACCACCAGGAGGTGTTGGAGAGGCTGGGACAGCGCAGAGCCCCGCCCCCGCGGGGAGCTGCGGGAGCGACCCTACAATAACAAGTCAGGGCCACCAAGCCGCCTGGCCGATGTGCCCCGCTCCGAGCCTCGCTGCCCTGGGGCCTCGGGAGCGAGATGTGGTGGCCACAGGATGGGTGCCCCTGCCTCTGCTTCCCTGGCCTCCTGCCTAAACCAGCTCCTTCATTGTGCAGCCCCAAGTGGGCTCCGGGGGAGGAGGGGGGCGCGAAGAAAGCCCCCAAAAATAATCCTCCTTCCAGCAAGACCCACGCTGGGCTGGGAGCACGAGGGCACTAAGACCTCTGGGGAGACTGCGGGCTAATGAGCCCTGTGGGCCAGGTGCTTCCTGCCTGCAGCTAGAGGACAGACCCACTGTTGTGGGAAGATGTCAGCCCAGGGTGCCCAAGTCCTGTCCTGTCCTGTCCATGTAGCTTTGGGAGAGGCAGGAGACTGGCTTAAAGGGGGGGGGGCGGCTCAGGAGGTCTGGGTTCTGTTCCTGACACTGCTGCTTTGCCAAGCCCTTGCCTCTCTCTGGACCTCCGTTTCCCCATCTGCCCAATGGGCTTATGCTGCTGACCCCCTTCAGAAAGCGCTTTGAGTTCTCGGGAGGTCAAATGCGGTTGCTATTCTTAGAGAGGGCCCAGTGCTCTGTCCTGCTAGCAGGTCGGGGGCGGGGGAACCTCGACCGGGGCCGCTGACCCACAGAAAAATCAGTTGGGGGCCGCACACAAGTGAGAAGCAAAAAATCCAAAACCAAACTCTCTCTGCCATGGGAGAAAGGAGAAAGACCCTCCCCGCTTTCTCCTCACACCGCAGAGGGCGGGAGCACCAGCTCCCCCATGCTAGGGTGGAGCCGTAAGCCTCAGGGGCCGGATTCAAGCAAGCTGGGGGCTGCATCTGGCCCCCGGGCCTTAGGTTCCCCACCCCCGCGCTTTGGCATGCGTTCCTATGAGCAACACAGAACCACCTGCTGTACAAGGCTCCTTCCTCAGCTGTCTACTCTGCAGCGCACTCGGGAAGGGCGTTCCTGCTGGCGGAGACTCCTGATCCACCCACCCCGCCACCCCCACACCAAGGAAGCGTCCTCTAAAATGCTGATGCGGCAAGGAAACAGGAGAATTAACCCGTCTGAGTCCCCGTTGGTCACGTCTTCCCTCACTTGGCTGCGCACTATTCTGCTGAGGTGGTAACTCTCCCGTGCTCAGGGAGGGGAGTAGGGAGAGCCAAGCAGGTGTTGTCACTGCCCAGTGCTCAGAACCTGGGCCAAATTTCGGGGCAGGCCGCTGCCCGGGGTGCCAGCCGTGGGGGGCACCAGGCTTGGCGGGCTGGTTTTAGACAAAAGAGAACAGAATGTTGGAAGTAAAATGTTCCAGGCATTTGTGAGTGGATTCTTTTTTCGTTAAACTCCTAGAATGTTCCGGCCCTTTGTAGAATCGTGTGGAACCTTCCAGACTTTCCGAGAACCACATTTTCCTCAAACCTCCTAGAACGTCATCAGCCAGGCCCTTGCAGGTATTTCAGGGGCGGGCCGTCACCTGTCAGTCAGGGAGATATAAGACTGAAGTGAAAGCCCAGGTACCATATTGTGATCAAGGATGGGGAACGTATGGCCCAGGGGCCAGATTTGGCCCCTGGCTTGCCTGAATCCGGCCCTTGAGGCCCTCCCTCCCGCCCAGAGTCCACACTCCAAACCTGTTTTCCAGCAGCCTCCTCCAACATACTGCACCCCTCATTTTCTGACCCCACCCCAGAGGCTAGGGAACCCCACAAAATCTACTGGCCCAGCCCCTCCCCTCATGCTCTGGGAACATGGGGAATGTCTGTCTGCTTCTCACATCAGTTACTTTTTTTTTTTTTTTTTGCTTCTCACTTTTGTGTGGCCCCTGACTGGTTTTTCTGTGGGTCAGTGGCTGCTGACCCAAAAAAGGTTCCCCACCCTCAATTTACTGTGTAATTGTGTTTTAAGATGTGAAAAGTGTAATTAGCACCGGATAAAGGACAGATTTAATGAGAAAGGAAAAATATCTATTGAACCCTTATCTATGCTACAATATAAAAGAAAGACTTATTTCTTTTGCCGTGCTTAGCATGTAATGTTTGATGACTTACTATGGCTGGAGGACAGGGACTTTTGCTCTCCCTAACACTGGCTGTTTTCCCCTGAAGAAAATAAAAGATTCTCCCAAACAGTAGGAAGCAAAAAGCACAGTTGCAATCTAGTTTTCAGCAAGGGGCAAATCTGATGAGAAAATAACAGAAACAGGACAACACAGACCGGGCTTACTTCTGCTGTTGGGGTTGTCCCAGTGCAGAAGAAATCGAGGAGCGACGTATAAATGAGGGGAGTCCTATGCCTACGAAATTGGAAGATGTACTTGACGAGAAGGAAGGGAAATGTGAGGAAAGCGATGGAGAATCGTCCACGTTTCTTGGCGGCACGAAGGAGAGTGATGATACAGGAGAATGTGAATAGGGGAGTCGTGGCAAAAGAAAAACCTGGCTTACATGAACAGGAGAGAAATGGTAAGGAAGAATCGACCTTGTGTGATGACAGAAACAGCTGTGACTGCCATTCCCTCACCCTAGATGTGTCAGACACAGCATCGTCGTCTTTAGAATCAGGCTCTCTCTTCGGACTGCCGCGAAGGAGGTACGCCCTGTTTTTGGCATCAGCGATCAGTGGAAAAACCTCACGGGCAATGTTACAAATTGGACTGTGACACCGCTAGGCAGGGGTGACGGTGGATGCTGGGACTTACCGGTGTGTCCTGTACCGCTTCGGGTGTCCTTGGCCGGAAGAAGGGGGGCAGCTCTGGGCCTCCAGAAGGGACCTGGCCTCAGCCAGAAGGGGTGAGGCAGGGGGCAGACTGCCCCAATTAGTCCTTCATGGCTACTGTGGCTGCAGCCTGGAGCCCTGGGACGCTGATGGCAATTTGAAGGACCCAGGACCTAATAAACTGCTGGCCCCTGAGACAGCTCCCCTCTGCCAGCGGCGTTTAATATCAGCCGTGCACAGAACTGTATGGTGGCCGCGTCTTAGCAGTGCGCCGGACCGTCCCGCATCAGCCACTTTTCACCTCTGCCGCTAAGTGACACTCACTGGGAGAACGGCATCAAGGCTGGCGGGAACCAAGCGACGGAGGTTTATGACGCCCTCATGAACTGGTGCAGTCAAGTAAAGCCAAGGCCAGAATCCAAGACGAGGCGCAAAGCCTGGCAAAGCAGATCCCTGGCTTCAAATTTCTGGTCTCAGCTGTGGTTTGGCATGTTCTTCTGTTCCAAGTACACGTTACACACAAGGCATGACAGACTCAGTGAATGGACATTGCGACTGCTACTACGTTGAGGAGAAGCTGCCTTGATTGCCAGAGGAGGTCGGGAAGACCAGGACTTTAACAGGGTTCAAAAAAAAGCTAGACAGAGGTCTATAAAATCATGACCGGTGTGGAAAAAGTGAACAAGGAAAAGTTATTTACTTATTCCTACAATATAAGAACCAGGGGTCACCAAATGAAATTCATAGGCAGCACGTTTAAAACAAACAAAAGAAAGTTTATCTTCTCTGAGCATACAGTCAACCTGTGGAACTCCTTGCCAGAGGATGCGGTGAAGGCTAGGACTTAACAGGATTCAAAAAAGAGCTAGATAGATTCATGGAGGTTAGGTCCATCAGTGGCTATTATCCAGGATAGCCACTGATGGAAATGGATGACAGGAGAGGGATCACATGAGGGTTGCCTGTTGTGTTCCCTCCGTCTGGGGCATCTGGCATTGGCCACTGTCAGCAGACCGGACACTGGGCTAGAGGGACCTTTGGTCTGACCCAGTCTAGCCAGTCTTCTCTTCTCTTATGATTTCATTGTGGCCTACAGTGACAACAGACTTGCAGATACCATCAACACTGCTGCCAAAGAAATGTGGGGAACCGGGATTTAAGCCTGTCTTCAAGGAAATTCATATTAATCGGAAGAAGTTTGGTTAGGAGGGCAGAGATGAGGTGATGGGAAGCTTGGAAGAAAAATTCAAGAGGGAGTTTTATTGCTCACTCATAGACACTGCTTGATTAGCCATCAAAGAAACATTTGGACAAACGAAGCACCATCAAAAGACTGTAGGGGAAGAGGGAGGATGGTTGTGTGACTGTAGTAAGCTGCCAGCAGACAGGAAAATCTCTTGAACAATTGCGTGGACCTTCACCAGACACATGGGGAACGTTCAGCCATCAATGCTAAAGATCTTTATGTTGAACTGGACAACATCTGTCACATTTTGCCACATGGGGGGGAGGGATGGCTCGGTGGTTTGAGCATTGGCCTGCTAAACCCAGGGTTGTGAGTTCAATCCTTGTGGAGGCCGTTTAGGGATGTGGGGCAAAAAATTGTAAGGGATGGTACTTGGTCCTGCTGTGAAGGCAGGCGACTGGACTCAATGACCTTTCGAGGTCCCTTCCAGTTCTAGGAGATAGGCAATCTCCATTATAATTTAATTTATGGAAAGCACTCTGCATGCCAAGCTCTCCCATTCATCCATGACACAGAGCTGAAGGGGTCACCAAATGACATTAACAGGTAGCAAGTTTAAAACAATCAAGAGGAAGTTTTTCTTCACACAACACACCGTCAACCTGTGGAACTCCCTGCCAGAGGATGTTGTGAAGGCCAGGATTCTAACAGGGTTCAAAAAAGAGCTAGGTTCTAACAGGGTTCAAATGCAAATGGATGGCTGAGCTACAGTTCATCTTCAAGTTTGACACAATCCACTCAGGATTAAACAAAGACTGTGAATGGCTAGCTAACTACAAAAGCAGCTTCTCCTCTCTTGGAATTCACACCTCCAGATCAGCTACTAAAAGTGGGCCTCATCCTCCCTGATTGGACCCACCTGTCTTCTCCAGCCTGATTCTGGCCTGCATATTTATACCTGCCTCTGGAAATTTCCACTACATGCATCTGACGAAATGGGTCTTTGCTCACGAAAGCTTATGCTCCAACACTTTGGTTAGTCTATAAGGTGCCACAGGACTCCTCGCCACCTACTGTAACACTAGCTAATACTGATCCATCCAGAATTGGGGCCCACATCAATTTCTTGGCGTTCATATATTTCAGTTACTCGTACAATAGAGAAGTTTGTCAGCCGAAAGAAAAAAAATTATGTTATTTGCTTATATGTGGCATGAATAAAGTAGGGATGTAATAGTGTAGTCTATTAACTGATTAACCGATAAGCAAAAGCTTATAGGTTAATGCTATAGACTACACGCATTCCCACCCGCCCATGCCAGTAAATTTTTTAGCAGGCTGGCCAGCAGCTCAGCTCAGTCCTGTCTTGCACTGGGTCCAGGACCTATCCTGCTGCAGCTCTGATTTAAAGTGTATTAGGAGCCAGATGGGCAGGCAGCCCAGCTCAGCTCCTGCTCACCCTGGGTCCAGGAGCTCAGCCCCCACCCTGAACAGGTGCTGCTGCCTCTGTATCCGAGGCAGCAGTGTGGGGTGGCAGGCAGCCGGTCCGTGAGGGGAGCTGGTTTTTAAACTGACTCCCCTCGCGGACCAGCTCCCGCCTGGCTCCCTACGCCGCTGTCTCTGATACAGAGGAGTGGCAGGCGGCTCCTTGGGAGTGGAGCCAGAGTGCACCGGCCGCACCCTCCGGGGACTATAGCATAGTTGAGTAACTGATAAGAATTCATAAGCTGAATCGACTATTCAGTTAACCGATATTTAGCATCCCTAGACTAAATACAAATGTACAGATCCTAGCATGCAACTATATCATCATATTTGACAAGGACAAATCATGCATCGGAGTCATGAAATAGGCTATAACTGTAATAAAAAGCAATGTATTCACAAGTTTAACACATCAGGGTCGGGGGAGCACTGAAGATGCTCCTCACCTAGGAGCCATTTGGTCTCAGGCTGGCCCTGATCAGAACAGATGCTTTTCAGGGAGCTTAAAGTATGCCGGCCTCTCCTCTCCTTACAGAGCTGGAAAAGGCAGGTTGGTTCCCAGCTGGCCCCTGGCCCTCCCGGGCCTGCTCCCTGCTGTCCATTCTCCAGCCCGGTGTGAAGTGACTCAGGCAGCGGGATGACGCAGGTGTAATTGAGCTGTAGCAAAGTGCTTGTTCGAGTCATTTACTTACCGCTTTTAACCTGAGGCTTCAGAGCATCATGTTTACTGGAAAGCAGCAGCTGCCTCCCTCTTGCAAGTTGCCAGAACCAGCTCCTGCTCCAGGCAGCTATGGCGCAAGGTATCAGGGCCCCTGCATCTGTCTCTGCAGCCAGCTCTGCATTAGCTACTGGGGAAAATCGCAAAGCGGGTCATGAAGACATTAAGTTATGAGCTATTAACGAGGGCATGGCCTCAGCAGCCTTCCTCTCCAGTACAGACAAGCGCCTGGTGCTTTTCTGGTTAAACCTGGGGGGGGGGGGGCAGCTCTCCGTTTGTTTAGCAGCTCCGTGGCGCTGTTGACACAAAATACAACGCAATTGTCGCTCCGATTAATTTATTTTCCCTGGGGTCAGC
This sequence comes from Apalone spinifera, assembly GCA_030068395.1. Lineage (NCBI taxonomy): Eukaryota > Metazoa > Chordata > Testudines > Trionychidae > Apalone > Apalone spinifera. The sequence goes on from JANRFK010006689.1 coordinate 7,172,418, forward strand.
TTGTTTCTACTAAACAATCGGAGAAACTCCAAGGGGAGGTTGGAAACGACAGTCCAGCAGCGTCCTCGGCCCAGATTAAAGCCACATTTCCAGGACGAGCTACACAGATCCTTGGAGCAGCGGCTAAAGTTCACAGCCCAGCACTCCGGCACAGCTGCAGCCCTGCAAATCCCTTTAGCCCGGGGGGCAGGGGGCAAGAAACATGTAATGAAATGTTGTTTCTGCAAAGCCCTGGATGGGTCCGGGATCAGACTGCAAATCCCCTGACCACGGGTTGGTTCCTGATACCTTCGCCTCCCCGCATTGAGTCCTGCTCTGGGAGCAGGCGCATGGAACGTGACTTCTCCTGCCAACACTCATGTTGCTGAGATGCACTCGCTCTCCTTGCTGGAAAATTGCTCGTGGGTCGCTCGGGCGTGGGCTAGAAATCACCCCAGCCCCAGGGGAGCACACCCCACGGAGAACAGGCGCAGGGAGCTTTCAGAACCGGGGATGGGTGCAATGCTCACGGTGCGGGTGGAGAGTGACTAGGCTTGGGATTGACCTAGTGCAGCAAACGCTGTGTTCTTGTGGCCGAGAGGGGGCTTCCTTGGCAGACGACACACCGGGGCAGCGTCGCTCAACATGGGAGGGGACCAGAGGCAACATTTTTATGGGCCCTGTCACAAGAGAATGGGGGGTGGTCCCGGCCCTACATCTGGGGCAGGCAGCGCTCACTGGAGCATTCAGCTACGCAGTGGCCCAGCTTCCCTTCTCAGCAACTTCACTTGCCAGATGCCCCCCAGTCTGGGCACAAAGCCTGCCGGGTGTTTGCCTGCAGTGAAAGGCAGCAGCTCTGTGGGAATGAGACCGCAGGTCCCCTGCTCATGCAGCCTGAGTCCGGGTTATAAAGCTGAGGGGTATCCAGCAAGCGAAGTCGCTGGGAAGGGAAGCTGGGCCATCGCGTATCTGAACACTCTAGCGAGCGCTGCCTACCAGAGGGAGCAGTATGCGGGGCAGGGACCACCCACTGGTGTAAACCGATGGCTTCCCACATACCATGGGGCACAGCTCTCTGCTCTGGCTGAGGGTAGGGTTGCCAGGTGTCCGGTTTTCACCCAGACAGTTGAGTATTTTGACCTTCCGTCCGGTAAAAAAAACAACAGAGAATACCGGACATGTAAAATGTCCAGTCTTTTCTGTTTTCCTTGGATGGAAGTCCAGTGGCGTCTGTGGGGGCGGAGGGAGTGAGGAGCGTGGTAATTTAAAGGCACAGCGGCCTTTTTTTTTTTTTTTTTTTTTTTTGCTCACCCAATTTTTCCCTGCCTATTCGAGATTTTTTGTGAAGGTATCTGGCAACCCTAGCTGAGAGTCAGCTCCCGAGGGCACAGGTACAGCAGGGCCGGGTGGCTGCTCGCCCTGCCCCACTGGCAGAGACGTCAGACGCCCCAGGCAGAGGAAAAGCAGGTTCTCTCTCTCCTCCCCCTGGCACCACCGCAGAGCACTGGGTGAGTGCTGGGCTACAAGCTATGGGGCGTGGCCCAGTGCCTGGAAATGGGACCCAATCCAGAGCGGCTCTAGGAGGCTGCCCTTGATGGCCAGGGGGCAGTGGGGAGCTCAGCTGGCACTGGAGCACCTGAGATGCACCCTAGGCTCCAGAGTGTTCTGTTAATGCCTCAGGGAAGGGCCGGCCCTAGGGTATTAGGCCTCCTTGCCTCCAGGTCGCTGGGTCATGTCCAGAACCGGCAGGGAGCTGCCCGGGCTCAGGGGTCTGTGTGCCCCGGCTTAGGGGAGACCTCAGTTCAGCTTCCGACAGGCAGGCATCTCCACCCTAAAAGCCACCCCCGGCGCCAGACCTCAGCCAGCCGCCTCAGCAGAGGGTCCCGGGGCTGCCGAGTGTGGCGCACAGACACCCCTCCCCCAATCGCAGGGGAGCCAGGCTGGCAGAGGGACAGGGCAAAGGGGGCTTGTCCGGGCGCGGTCCCGGTCCCTGTCATGCTCCTGCTGCAGCCCCAAACTTGCCCCCGTGGAAAGGGACGTGGCTACTGCCCGGTGGCAGGAACGACGCAGCCAGAGGAGGCAGGCAACTTCCAGACACCTCCCTGACCTACCCCAGGGGCAGGAGTCCAACGTGGGCCAAGAACAGAAACTCGCCACCCTTCGTGGAGCCCTGGTCCCTAGTGCTCAGGAATCCTACCCACCGCTCAGGCCTTATGGGGGGTGACACTCCCCGTGGCCCTGATGCCAGTCCCAGCCCTGCCCGAATCAGGCAACCTAACCTATTTTCCTCTGAGTCCAGCTGCCAGCTCGGCAGTGGCTGTCCTGGGGGTTAAGTCACCCATCTAAGGGGTGTTGCTCTGCCGAAAGCTCCAGTGTCTCTCTTCTTGGCTCCGGCCCATGCAGCCAGGACCTATCTCTGCTGTGCTCATGGCAGGGAGATGGAGGGGCTGCGATGGGGCTGAATGGTGAAGAGATCTGAGCACCCACTGACCTCAGCACCTCTCAGCATCTGGGTACGGTCCCCGGGCTTCCCTTGCATGAAACTGACACACACTTTCAATCAACTACATGGCCTGGGGAACTGTGTGTCTGGCTGGGCTGGCACAGGGGGCACGGTGGGGGGGTAGCGTCCTAGGCTCGGCCCAGCCGCTGCACTTCTGGGGGAGGGGAGCTTGAGGTCGTGCTGTGTGGATCTTGGGGATGGACAGATGCCCATAGAGACTCAAAATGAACCTCGCTGTGGAGAAAGGACCCCAACTCCAGGGCCCCTCTGAGCCCTTTCGCAAGCCTGACGGAGAAGAATGGCACAAGACTCAGGATGTCAGAAGGACTGTGCGTGATCAGAAAAATACAGGCGGATCCCCGCGGCACAGCACGTCCGCGGCAGAGTCACTCGCCTACCAGGGCACCGTGCCGTGTCATGCTTGCCTCACACTGCTGCTTCCTGGCTGGGCGTGCTCCCGGCTCCGTGCTGGGGGGAGGCGATGGCACCCCTTGCTAGAGAGGAACCTTGGAGACCTGAGCTCCAGGCCTGGCTAGCGACTCAGGGAGCCGTGTCCAGGGCCACGTTCGGGGGTGTTTTCAGCAGCCCGTTTTCAGGTTTTCCTGGCTGGAGGTCCAGCCTCGACCGTATGTCCACATACCCAGAGAGGTGGCAGCCCTCGTGCCAGGCAGGCTACGCTTCTCCTTAGAGACAGACACAGCGTCCAGCTCTGGGGCCAGCGCAGGCTCCGGGCTTCCCAGAAACTAGAGCTCAGAACTGAGCCAGCTGGAACCTTGCGCCCCTTACGAATGGTGTTTCGTAAAAGGGCCGAGTTTCATTTCTTCCTGGGAGCAGGTCCCAGCGAGGTGTGCATGGCCTGATAGCGCCCTTATCTCAGCCCAGAGCCCCTTCGCGCCACGGTCCCCGGGTCAGTAGCCTCTAATCGGTGCGACCAGTTGCAGCTGTGATCTCAGAGCTGCAGGGTGCCTGATAGGCCCACAGAGACCTCTGGGCGCTGACAGGCCCCTGCCCTGGGAGAGCCCAAAGGGCCAGCAAGGGAGCAGTGCACCCTGCCGGCTGGGCCTGGGCCCCACAGTGGTTACAGGGTGGCTCCACACAAGCCCCACCACATTGCTGAGTCTCAGGGGTGGGTCCCCACCCCGCACCAAGGCACTAGCTGCCAGCCTCCGGTGTCATGACAGTGGGAAGGGCTGAACCCGGATTGTAGTGCTGGCAGCCATCCCCCCTCACCCACCTACCAGGCAGGCCCTGCACAGCTGGACTCTGCATGGCCCCTGCCTGGGTGTCAGCAGGCGGCCCCCTGCACGCGTCCCCTCCTGCCAGGGACAGGGGAGGGGCCTTTGCCACGGCCATTCCGTAAGGAGGGTCGCTCCCACAGCAGGGCTACCGGTTATCTGCCTGCTCCTGGTTTTCTCTCCTGGCCCAAGAAAGCAGAAGTCCCTTGGGCAACTCACCGACACCTCGGTGGCAAAGGTGCTGGAGCGGCAATTCTCCCGGCTTTGCTCGTTCCCTTTCCCCCTCCATTTGACAGCACCCCCTCACCTCTAACAGGGGCTTTATCCCCACCCTTGGCCCACAGCACATGAGAACGGCCACACTGGGTCCATCCAGCCCAGGGTCCTGTCTGCCGACCGTGGCCAATGCCAGGTGCCCCAGAAGGAATGAACAGAACAGGGAATCATACGTGATCCCTCCCCTGTCGCCCATCCCCAGCTTCTGACAAACAGAGGCTAGGGATGCCATTTCAACCCATCCTGACTATTAAGTATTGATGGACCTAACCACCATGAATTCATCTAGTTCTTTTTTTTGCACCCTGTTAAAACCTGGTCTTCACCGCATCTTCTGGCAAGGAGTTCCACAGGTTGACTGTGCGCTACTTGAAGAAAAACTTCCTTTTGTTTGTTTTAAATCTGCTGCCTGTTCATTTCAGTTGGTGACCCCTAGTTCTTATATTGTGGAAATAAGTAAATAACTTTTCCTCATTCACTTTCTCCACACCGCTCATGATTTTATAGACCTCTATCACATCCCCCCTTCGTCTCCTCTTTTCTAAACTAGTTTTTTTCATCTCTCTTCATATGGCAGCTGTTCCAAACCCCTCACCATTTTTGTTGCCCTTTTCTGAACCTTTTCCTGTGCCAAGAGATCTCTTTTGAGATGAGGCGACCACATCTGTACACAGTATTCAAGATGTGGGCGTGCCATGGGTTTATATAGCAACATACACGGTGGTTCTCTTTCCTCCGAGCTCAGGGGTGCAAGTCGTTCTTTACAGGTGTCCAGATGCCTTTGCTTTGCACACAGAAGACCACTGGATTTCTGTCTTGGCTGTGAAGAAATTCAAGGGGATGGGAGTGGAGTCTTGTGATCAGTGTCAGGACGTTTGGGTTCTGTTCTCTGCTCTCCAGCTCTCATCTGGAAATGACAAGGATGTGTTCTCAGGAGTGGCTTGAGGCCGGCTGCGGCAGCTGGCGCCCCAGGTGGGCGGCGCAATTGGCGCCCACCCCTGCATGGCCGTCAATGGCCGTGACATCATCACGGGGTGCCCCGTTGCCCCATGACGTCATCATCGGGTACCCAGGCCAGCAGTGCTCTAGGCAACTGCCTAGTTTGCCTAGGCTCACGGGCCGCCCCTGTGTGTTCTATAGTTGTAAAGGCCAGAGTGGAGCATTTAGTCTCACCTCCTGTGCCCTCTAGGCCAGAAAACAACAGCTTTCACCCACCTGCTCCAGCTGGCGGGGGGCTATTACGCGCTGTGTGGGTTTGGAACGGGTCCCATATGAGGAGAGATTAAAGAGACTGGGACTTTTCAGCTTGGAAAAGAGGAGACTGAGGGGGTTATAACAGAAGACTATAAAATCATGAGCGGTGTGGAGAAAGTGAATAAGGAAAAGTTATTTACTTG
>JANRFK010006689.1:7177907-7188365 GCA_030068395.1 Apalone spinifera
GATGGCAGGAGAGAGATTGCTTGATCATTACTTGTTCGATTCACTCCCTCTGGGGCACCTGGCAATGGCCAGGGTACTGGGCTGGATGGACCTTTGGTCTGACCCATATGGCCATTCTTATGTGGTATCCCCTGAGAGCCCCAGTCAGGAATCAGGGGCCCATTGTGCTTGGGTGCTGTGGACAATCCCTGCCCCAGACTGCTTGCAGTCGAGGTGTTAGGCACAGCACAGCAGGTGGCGATACCAGGCAGACACCTGGTCTGTCCCCTAGCTTCCCTCTGAAGGCCAAGCGGGTCATGTGTTCGGGGGAGACACGGTTCTCATCCTGCTGGTGGAAGATGCTCCACCTCTTTCTCTCTCTCTCCTAGCACTTGCCCGAGACCTCCCCCTGCTCCACGCAGCCCCTGGTTGCTTCTAATCCAGCCCGCCGCCAGCACCAGCAACTCCAGCCCACGCCAGCCGGGACAGCTGCTCACGTCCCAGCCCCACGATCGCACTGCCAAGCCAAGCACGCCGCACAGATAATGGTGCCAAACAATTAGTATCAGCTGACAATAAAAAGCCTGGTTCTTATCCTGCCGGCAGCTTTGTTTATGCTGCTAGGGTGGTTGCCATTCTGCTGGTGGCCACCCAAGCTGTTGAGCTCCGCGGGATATGGCGGTACCAGCTGGCAGCAGCAGCCCAGTCACAAGACTGCGCCATGCACAATACAGCTTTTCTACCTGGGTCCTTCAGACAGCCCAGTCTTTCCTCTACAGGACAGGCTCCTGGTCATGCCCTCAGCACTGTAATATGGATATTTCCAAGCAGCCGGGCAGGGCCTTGGTCAGGGAATACAGACAGGCTCTGCCCCAAGGAACTCGCCATCCACCTTAGAGCTGACTGGATGTGATAGACGGGACTCGCCTGCTCCCCGAGGCTGCGAGGTTACTCAACCTGTGGAACTCCTTGCCAGAGGATGCGGTGAAGGCTAGAACTTTAACAGGATTCAAAAAAGAGCTAGATAGATTCATGGAGGTTAGGTCCATCAATGGCTATTAGCCAGGATGGGTAGGAATGGTGTCCCTGGCCTCTGTTTGTCTGGAAGTGGGTGACAGGGGAGGGATCACGTGATGATTACCTGTTGTGTTCCCTCTCTCTGGGGCATCTGGTATTGCCGCTGTCAGCAGACAGGATACTGGGCTAGATGGACCTTTGGTCTGACCCAGTCTGGCCGTTCTTATGTACCAGTCCTGGGAGGGGGGAAAGGGATGTTCTCACTCCTCCTCCCAACACAACCAGCTAGCTGGAACCAGGCAGGGGAGGTTGTCAGAGTGTGTTGGGCAGAAGGTAATGCGGCTGGCTGGCTATGGGGTTATCGAAAGCCCCACCAGCTCGTTCCTCGAGCAGCTTCGTGTTTAATGAAGAACATGGCCTCATGCAAGGAGAGAAAGGGGAGACGGGAGGAAGGCGACTCCCGCAGGAATACAGGGCCCAGAGGCAAGCCTGGGAACAACACACAAACACCAGGGGGCTATGTGTTAAAGACTCACGGCTCAGGGTCACAGACAAGGTTTGTCGCCCTGCCAGCACTGCCCCCGGTCCAGGCGGTCCATGCACAGAGCCCCCAAGGGAGACTGAGTGGAAAGGAGAGGGGAGGACCCAGAGGCAGGGGGGGAGGGGATGGGTACAGGAGCTACAGCATGAGCTGAGGACAGACAGGGCGAACAGCTGGATGGGACAGAACAGGGAGGAACCAAAGCCGAACCTAAGTTAGAGATCTCCACTGGCACCCATCTGACCTGCCCACAGCGTGCAGGAGAGTGGGAAGCCAGCGAGAAAACGTGTTTCACCAGACTAGTGAGCTGGGGCACTGTCCCGGGGCAGTGCTGGTTAGAGATACGGGCTAATGGATACAGACTCTGCGGAGGACACCGTCTCCCTCTGCTGGGCAAAACAAACCAGACTTGTTCAAGCGCTGCTCTGTCCAGACGGGAGCCAGAGATGCCAACCCAGGGCGCCAGCACCCCCCCTCCTCTCAGATGCTGGTGGGCTCAGGTCTGTTTTCCCTCCCCATCCATTTCCTGCCTCCGGCTGAAGGTTCGCTATTTTTGCTTAGTATCTGCGTCAGCTGCGGGAAGATGGAAATCGGGGGCACTTGGGGAAACAGACCAAAAAGTTTCTTATGTCTCAGCGGCCTTCAGTTTCAGGGGGATGTGATGGGGGAGGAGGGGGTGGCAAACCACACGACAGTGCCACGCCCGCGCCACAGAGCCTTAAATAAGGAGTCACGGCCCAGCCCAGTGCAGCGACAGAGGAACAAGGCCATAGCTACTCCCAGGCCTCCTGCCAGCAAAACAGTACTCAGGGCAGCAGGAAGATACAGGCCCAGAGCTGAGGCATCACACCAAAGCCCCCAAATGCAGGTCCACACGGGCGCACCTGAGAAGGGCAGCGTGTGAGCCAAGGGCACATGGATCATAGCTTCCACGTCACGCGAGCGCCCGTTACAAGGCAGAAGGGTTTTCTCTCCACCAGCCGCACGAACTCAAGCCCCTTGTCAGCACTGACAATTACCTGCTGCTGACATCGGGTGTTGGCGAGGGCTGCACCTGAACCAGTGCCCAACAGTGTGTAGACAAGGGCAGGGAAGGGCAAACTCTCCCCGAGAACGCAGCAAAAGGTGCCCAGCAGAATCGAGCTGAGTTCCTGCTGTTTCACCACGGCAGAGGTCTGAACATCACACCGGACTCTTTCAGGCTATGACTCCACCGCAGCATTATTTCGGAATAGAGCTGCCAGCCTGTATTTCGCCACATCGAGCGGGAGGCCTTCTTACTCCGCCTCCTGTAACCCTCATTTCACGAGTAAGGGAAGTCGGAGGAAGAGGGAATCTTCCTTCCACTCCCTGCTGTGCAGACAGCGCCAAAAGCCGAATTAAGCTATTTCAACTTCCGTGACGCAGTTGACGCAGCTGAAGTTGCGTCGCTTATTTCGGCTTTAGCCCTGCTGCGTAGACGGGCCCCCACTATGCATCACTGCTGTAAAGCAGCCCTGTCACACCTGCCTGTCCCTCTAGCCACGGGCAGGGCAGCCCAGGTGACACTGAAGCAAATATTTGCCCTGTGCACCCTAGGACAGCGGTGGGTAACCTGCAGCCCCAATGCGGCCCATCGGGTTGTATGTGTGGCCCACAAGACATTTTGTTACCGTTGCCCACGCACAGGGTTTCTGGATTCTGCCCGTTTTCATCCACATCGGTTTTTTTCCTACCGGTGTTACTAAAGCCATGGAGTCCATATGCTAGCCACATGTGGCTATATGGCCAGTTGAGTGTGATTAGTTGGCTTGAACAATGTGGCTATCTGGCCAGCTGAGTGTGGCTAGTTCACCATGACACTAAAGTGACACGCACTTAAAGCAAGGGCAGGTGTGCGGGCTGATTACACTCAACACTGTGAGAGCCGGGCGCTCCCTCTGCAACCAACCAAAGTGCTGCTACAGTTCAATCGGCACATCCCACAAATTCTAGGCACCCAAGCACAGTGAGCAAAACTACCCTATCCCAAGAGACCATCTCAGTCACGGTAATCTTGCAGCCTACTGAGATGAAGAAGGCCGTTCACGAGCCCGTTGCTCTAGGACATGAGCAGAAAAGGGCCCAGACCGTCTCTGGGGCTGGCACGTAGGAAAAACGTCTTCTCACTCGCAAAGGCAGACCGGGGGGTTTGGAATCCGGGAGACAGACTGGCTGGGAATCCTTGGCCGTCTTCACAGCCTTCTCAAGGCAGAGTCGCAGTGTAAGGCCACCAGGCTGACAAACGCAACCCTCAGTTTCGTTACCGACGAAGCGAAAAAACCACCCAGTGCTGCTCTATAAATACACCTTTGTTTAATTATGCCAACGGAATCCCCAGGCACCCACCCCCATCACACCCTGCGCAGTCTGCTTCACAGCAAGTGCCTCTTGTTCTTCTGCAGGAATCAGCCTGAGCCCGCGCTCGTCACGCTCTGCGATGCAGCAGGGGCTGGCAGAGCCGGATGCTGTGACCGGAGCAGAGGCCGGAGATGTGCCCTTTGAACACCACACTCAGCTCACCAGCCACCAGCTGGAGAGCCATGTGATTGGCTTGCCAGCGTCTGCTCTTCAGTTACTTTCACGGGAGCCAAGCTGAATAACTGGAGTGGTTCCGCGTCATTCCTGGAGCGGCTCCCCTTGAATCTACCTAAAGCCCCCTGAACTCCCCAGACAGACAGAATCGACAGGGAGAAGAGAAAGACAGAAGATCTCTGAAGAGGTCTAAGGAAAAGTCACGTCTTCGGAAGGCTTCGCAGCTTCTCCTTGCCCCAAGAAAGCCAGAATATGCAGCGGCTTCCAGTCACTGCTCAGTGGTAGGCCTGGAGACTGAACCTTTCAAGCTGGAAATGCTTTAGCAGTCAGAGGAGAGGGGAAAGGAGGGGGTGCCTGTTAAAAGAACTTGACGCCTCGGCCGTCATCGAGTGTGATAATTTCAGCCCGGTGCTCTTGTTGTAAGGCTTGCAGGGCACGAAGCAACATGGACTCTTCCAAGCCATGGAACTCTAGGGAAAGGACAAAACACCCTCCGTGAGTAGCAGCCACAAGAATCACACCTCAGCCGCAACACACGGCAGCTGCGAGTAATGCTGGCAAATAAGAAGGTGCCCCATGGACCACCTTTCCTGGCCCCCAAGAGTGAAACGAAGAGCAACAAATAATCCAAGCCACTGCCATTGCCCACTACACTGACGCCTCGGAAACAGAGGAGCAACAGACAATGCAGCGTTCAGCACAGACCTGAAAGCTGAAAGTGAGCCAGGCAGATCCCACAAGGAAGAAAACTCAACCCCCCTGGAGCCAGATGAACAAGAGGTCAGAGCTCTGGCATGGAGAAGGGAAGAGAGGTTTGGAGACAGGCAGGGATCACGCACACTGCAATACAGAAATCGCGGGCGGGCTGTGAATAAGGCTTACAGCCCTGCTTCTCAGTGGTGATCGGCGTGAGCCCTAAAATACGGAGATCGCATGCAGCGACTACAGGCAATTGAAAAAGATTTCACTGTTTAAAACGGTCACCTGGCAGCGCAAATTATTTATTCTTACAGGGCTGCTGTGCTTTGGCAAGCAGCCCGAAGCCACGAGATGTGCTGTTACCTTCATTCGCCGTGTCATCTCCATTGGACAGCTCATAAAGTGTGAACACGGAGTTGGTCAGGCCGTTCTTAGACACCTGGGAAAACAAGAGCAAGTCGAGAACTTCACTTCTGTGTCTTACAATCCATGTTCCCAGCAGGGATCTCCATGTCAATGGAGTGGCACCTACTCAGTATTTAGTGGGCAAACAAGCCAACTCCTCAGACAAGGAGATTTGACTGTGGAGAAAGTAATCCAGCGCCCGTCGCTAACCCACCCTCCTTTACTCCATCTCTAATGAGTTTTACGAGAACTCATGTCACGTAGAGGAATGTCTGAACCACACTCCCTAGGAGATGGGTGTGAAGAGTGTATTCGTTGCAGCTCACAGCTTTTCACACAACTGCAAGGGCCCGACACCTCTCTGCAGCAGAGGGAAATGGCACCCCCAAAGGTAAAGGGCAGTGTGTGATCAGGACACCAACATTTGAGGGTTCCGTTTTTCACAAATCCAGGCTCTTTGGTAGTGTCCATCTGCCCACGGGGCTGGCTTTAGAAAGGGCCGGTTGCAGGGGAGAGGTCAGATCAGCAATGCCATTGAGTCTGAAATGACAGCCGCCTCCCCACACGCAGAAATGGGGCCTTGCTCTGAACAGTAACCACCTCACCCACTGATAGATGAGCTTTCCCCATTCTTCTGGTCTCCGCCACATGATCAGGAAAGTGGATTTGTTCTTGTCTAACCATTCTAGGTTCCCTGAAACACAATGGAAAGGGTGGACTTACCAAAAGGCCCCCAACTGAGAATGACACCTCTCATTACAGGTGGATGCTCTACATGTCCGTAGCTCCAGCGCCACCCCATCCTATCACTCACGTCAACTTCCTACCCACCCCCACATTCAAATAAAAAATCTCTCTTTCCCCTGGACCGGACCCTAGCTCTTCCAGAGCTGTGGCTTGCGATTCTCCATAAGGAAAGAAACAAGGCATTCTGAAAATAAAGACAACACTGAAAAACAACCAGAACTCCGGGAGATTCCAAGAGGAGTGACACAGTCCATGCCAAGTGTGTTTTGGGACAGGCGTTCAGCCAGACTGTCCACTCTAGGAGGGATCTCGGGCACAGGTTTTATTGACACACCCAGCATAGGCACACACAAACAGTCACAGACAATTCAGCAGAGGTTTTCACCCACCTTTTTTCCTGAGTTCTTCCAACACAACTTGTATGGATTCCATGGGGAGTTTCCCTGGTTCTGGGTTAAGGAACCATTTGGTGCAATTTAGCAGCACAGGTAAAGCTCAGAGGACGATGTCAGACGGGTGACCAGCTCTAACGTGGTTTGCAGCAGGAACCGGTTGGGGGAAGGAACAGAAAGCAACACATACCCTGACGCAGTTCTGCAGAACTGAAATAAGCAAAGCTTAAAATCACAAGTCCACATAACATTTTCATAACTTTTATCCCTAGGATTTCACTGCGCCTCACAAACCACCGACAAACCAAACACACATTCCCATCAAAACATAGCACCTCTGGGATCCAGAGCAGCCGGCTGAAAGTTGAGGAAAGGGGAGGGCCAGCCTTAGGGTGGGCAAAGGGAGGGACACGCCATGCTCAGGGGGGGCACATGCACAACACAGAGGTGTACTATGCGGCATCTCTCACCTGACCTGCTGAGAGCCTGCTGGGCAGTCAGAGGCAGCCAGGCAGGTGAGTGGCAGCATCTGGAGAGGGGGACCGATGACCTGAGCTATGGGGGGCAGCTGGATCAGCTGGTAACTCTTCAGGATCAGGCGACCTCTGGCCCCCACTGCCCTGTTCGACTGCCATCTGCAGCCTTTGCTGCTCCTGCCCCAAGCTGCTCAGGACCAAGACTCTAACTCCTGTCTGCTGCATAGAGCGCTGATGTCACAGTGTCCCCCTGCTGTGTATCCAATCTCTAATGAGCCGGGGAGGAGAGGGGGAGCCTGTCTTTGTTATGCTTCTGGATTAGGAGTGGCCGCTGCTGTCTGAATAAACGTTCAGATTGGTGAGTGCTCTGCTTAAAAAGACAGCACCCTGACACACACACATTCTCACGCAAACATCTATTACTACTGTTATTTCTTGGGACTTCCTGTCAAAAGGCACAAGGCACTTAGATTCTCTGTCACTTTATTCTTTCAAAGTTCAGTTAAGGATTAGCATGCTGAGTTTAGTTTTTTGAAGGGTCTGTGGCTTTCACAATTTTATGTTTTTAAGCTTAAATTTAATTCTTTGAGTAGTGAATGCTAAGTGTCTAACCTGTCCTGGCTGGAGTAATTATTATTACTTTTATTAGCATACTGTGCTTTGTCATTCATTATTTAAAATGGCATAATCAAATAGTAGTATCCGTCTAGATTGTAAATTTAGTTTGTACTCACCTTAACAGTGCCAGTTAAAAAATAAATAGCTAAACATGTAACTTCAGACACTGTGCTGATGAAAGTCATCATTTTCAAACTGCACAATAACTTAAAATTCATACAAAATGAAATGACATTTTAAGTCTGATAGTAATAGTCATGATGAAGTCAAAGGTAAGTGAGTCAGATACATGACTGTGATTGATAAACATAAATGCCAAATTAATTCGAAAAATAAATTCCTGTTCTTAATCAAATAGAAAAAAATCAATCATGCGTGTTAAAATTAAGTAAATATGTTTTTAGTGGAGTGAGAAAAAAATGACTAAAACAGATTAGATAATGGCAGTAACACAAAGTGTCTGTTAGAGAAAATAAGAAAATTGCAAGCAGGTTTTATTTTTATTTATCTCTACGAAAGATAGTGAACAAAGTATCAAACTTGTGTTTCTGGTATCTGTGTTAAAGCTGCAAAACTGATACCTCTACATTTAGGATTGGGAATATCTTGCCGTTTTATCTCCTGACAAATATGGCTTTAATTGGTGTTTGCGTATTTTTTTTTCTTTCTTTATATAGGAATTAGATAGTGCTTCTGCCAGCTAATTTCTAAGGGTACGTCTACACTAGCCCCCAGATCGATCTAGGGAGGCTAATGAGGGCGACCGAAATTGCAAATCAAGCCCGGGATTTAAATATCCCGCGCTTGATTTGCATGTTCCTGGCCGGTCGCCATTTTAGAAATTGACTAGCCCGAAGTAACTGCCTGCGTCTACACGCGGCAGTGAAACGGGATTCCGATTTAAAGCCCTAACTCGAATTAGCTGGTATTCCTCCTGCAATGAGGTTTGTACCCACAGCATGGCACAGTTGGCCCTGCTGGACTGGAGCAGCACCACAGGCTGGGTGGGAGGAGCCTGCTTTGGCCAGGCCGGTTAACCAGTTACCCTGGTAAGCATGCTGGTAAGGGGCATACTTACCAGGTAACTGGTTAATCCTTTACATTCCTACGAGGCACCATGAGGCAGCACAGAAGCACGATACACCACATCACCCTTACTTCTGCATTACTGCTGGTGGTGGTGTTGCCTTCATTGCTGGGTTTCTAGCCAGCAGCTGCTGCTCTCTGGCCACCCAACACTTACCTCTTTCAAAACAAATTAAGCATGAGGAGAGGCTAGAGGAGGTGTTGGGAGCCTAGGGGGCTAGGCATGATGGGGCACCCACAGGCACCACTGGCTACAAAATACAAATTCACCCAGGATTCAATTTTCCCTCAGGCCAGACCTAGAAGGGGGAATTAGAAAAATCCCTTTTTTGACATGGACTCCTTATGATGTTTACTATCCATGCAGACAGAAGGACAGAGACAACTTCCTCAAAGGGGGATTACAATGCAGAACACCCTACCCTTGCTGATACAATGTTATTTATTGCCTGATGCTGCTGTGCTAACAACAGGAACGAGCCTGCTGGTCTGGGACCAAAGGGTAGAGATGTTTACCTAGAAAAAATGTGTATGTTACAAACAGTTCTGCTCTATAACAGCCAGAAGTGACAGTTATAGAGACCCTGTGTTGTATTAATGGAGCCCCAGACACAGCAGCTATCTACTGCTGTAGGGAACTGTGCCACTCAGCATATCCTGATCCCAGCCCCTCCAGTGGTTGCCGATTGCTTTTTAATCTTTTCAGAGCGAGTAAAAGCCACATCAAACTGCTGGTTGGGATTAAAGTCACCACCAGGCACCCTAGGCAAAGAAACAGTGTGAGCGCCAAGGATACGCTGCAGCTTCCTGTTGTTGAAAAGTGGGCTCTCCTGAGCTTCCAGGACTGTCATTGTGTACAGCTTGTTGAGGCGACAGTACGACAGCACCAAGGAGCACCAGGCTGTCATCTGCTTCTGCCGGGTGTCCACATTGGGCTGCAATCTAGAAACACACGCAGAGGCGCTCCGAGTCAACATTGGGCTCCAGGCACAGCAGGCTCTGGGGTTAAAGAGGCTTAAGGGGATGACAAGGGCAGCCAGACGGGCTGCCCTGCATGCAAACCTCACCGTGACATTGTGTGATGTAGTGGGCATGCCATACCCTCTGGGCAACCACTGGTGGCTGTGTGTGGGCTGGGGTTGACCCCTACTGGCTGGTACCTGTAGCACTGCCCAGCAGGAAGGCTGCCTTAAGTCAGGTAGGCAAAGACCCAACCTGTCTGAAGGTTGAAGGGAGGCAGGGAACAAAGGAGGGAGGTTTGTTGTCCCTAACCCAAGGGATCTGAGGCATCCTGGCCCCAACTCCTGTAGCAATATCACATCTACGCGGTGCTGTATCCCGGAGGACCAATAAACCCCCTGGCTGCGTCTAGACTGGCAAGATTTTGCGCAAAAGCAGCTGCTTTTGCGCAAAAACTTGCCAGCTGTCTACACTGGCCACTTGAATTTGCGCAAGAGCACTGACTTTGTAATATACAAAATCAGTGCTTCTTGCGCAAATACAATGATGCTCCCGTTCAGGCAAAAGTCACTTTTGCGCAAAAGGGCCAGTGTAGACAGCTGAGATTTGTTTTGCGCAAGAAAGCTCCGATGGCTAAAACGGCAATCGGGGCTTTCTTGCGCAAAAGCGCATCTAGAACGCCAATCTAGAGGCTCTTTTGCGGAAATACTTTTAACGGGAAAACTTTTCCGTTAAGAGCATTTGCGCAAAAATCCTGCCGGTCTAGACGCAGCCCCTCTGTTCTCCGACTGGCGGAGACTGTTCTTGCTGCTACGGGGCTGCAGGATTTGGGGGGAACCCCCGACCCGGCGCTTCGGACAGCAGCTACATCATCAGATGGATCCCGCAGACATGTCCCCTGCAGGGCCCCCTGGCCCGCGTGGTACTGCCCCGCGACAGGCCACGAACCAGGCTGTGGCCAGTGACCCAGCGGTTCCCCCCCCCC
>JANRFK010006689.1:7188465-7200708 GCA_030068395.1 Apalone spinifera
GTTTCCCCCGTCGCACAGCAAGGGCGGGGCCAACCGCTCGGGAGGGCGCGTGCACGTTTGAGCAGCGCGTTGAGCTCTGCACCCAAAGGTGCTCTGGAAGGGTCGTCGAGAGGCTCACCCGGCTGGCGGGGGAATGCGAGACGGGGCCGTCCAGAGCTGCGGGCGAGGAGAGGGGCCCTCGCTGTGGCCATGTGGGGTGACCGTGCCGAACATCAGTCTCATAACTGGATCCCGGCACGGGGGGCCTGGCCTGGCACGTCAATGAGCTGACGAGCATCTTGGGGTTAGAAATCAGCTTGTGCGTAGCCCGGGAAGAGGACGTCTCCTCGGATTTGAGGTTTTCTCTGGTCCTGGCCAATGCAGCTGCAGGAACTTCCAGACCCATCCCAGTGGCTGGCTGCAGGGGCAGGGATGGGGAGTAGGTGCCCATCTGCAGAGTCATTCCATTTCTGGGGCACTAGCAGACTGTTCTCCATTTACATTTAATGTCACCCTAGTTGGTCTCTCTGTCTAGCAGCCCTATCCCAGTGGCACAAGCATGTGACAGGACAGCTGCCATCACAGGGAGGAGCAATGGCAGGGTTGCGAGTGGGCACTTTTCTAACTGATCTCACCAGCTCTGCCTACAACCATGTAGGTGCCTCTGGGCCCCCCACCCCATTCACCGGTCCTTCCCAGCCTTCCCTTCATGAAGCCACAGTTGCTTCCTTCCCTCTCATAGAGTCCTCTGGTGCCATGCAGGAGGGATACCTGCTTTCAGTGACTGGCATTGGGAGGGATGGCATTGGGTTCCATCCCAGCATGGCCTCATCCCAGGTGCCCCAAAGGCTGCTGCTAGGATTCCCATGGTTGGTTCCCCATTCACCCTGCTCCTTCCTCAGAGCCTCTCAGTCCAGCCTCTCACTGCCCTGTGCCTCTGGTGCCTTTAGCTGCATCTCTCAGACCTTTCCCTGCCACCTGGCTCCTTTCCTGCCAGCCCCAGGCCTCCAGATCTCCTGGGAAGGGGAATACAGCAAGGGTAAGAATTCTGGGAGCTGCTGTCTCCTCTCAGGGCCTGGGGTGTACTGGCCAGTAGGGGGCAGCGTTGTCCTCCCAGCTGGAGCATAGCTCACACATTGGCAGAGGGGGTGGAAAGTGAGGAGACTGG
This sequence comes from Apalone spinifera, assembly GCA_030068395.1. Classification (NCBI taxonomy): domain Eukaryota; kingdom Metazoa; phylum Chordata; order Testudines; family Trionychidae; genus Apalone; species Apalone spinifera. The sequence continues at coordinate 7,189,613 of JANRFK010006689.1, forward strand.
CCAATGCCTGGCACTGTCTGAGGGCCAGGCGTGTGCTGGCAGAGGCGTTACAGGGAGGCTGTGGGTGACTCTCCAAATGTTCCATCTAGGTTGCAAATGCCACCAGCTTCCTGGGAGCAGGAGCCTGTCCCTGTCCTCAGTGCGGTGGCCGTGTGGGCCGCACTCAGGCCCTGGGAAAAAGGAGGAAGGCAGAGCAGTCAGTGCTCCATTCTGCCCCTCTGGGCCCTTGCAAGCTGTCGTTGCTGCAGGCCTGTGCACCCCAGAGCGAGCTACATGCCTAGGGGCTGACAGCAGCCACGTGTACTCCCCTCAACACCTTGACCGGGGACTCCGGGAGGAGCTAGATGCTAGCAGGGAGCCCTGCTCTCAGATCAGAACGGGTTGAGGTGGGACATAGGGTGCCACAGGCTTGGAGAGACTCCATGCACTGTGGCAGACCGGGCCCTGATTGCTAGGTGGCAGAACCACCGAGGGCCCTCTGGAGATGCCCGCTGGGATCTTCCCCCTTCACCTGCCCAAGGGCTCATGCCATGTCCACTAAGCAGGGGCTTTCCTGAAGGGGCACAGTTCCTGGGAGCTGTAGAGACCTAGCCAGCCCCTGGTGTCCCATCCCACAGTGCTTCTGTTCACGGGCAAGAGGAGGAAGGAAGGCGCCTGGGGAGAGGCCCTGGGGTTTTGTTCCCCGACTGTCCAGGCAGCAAAGGGAACGGCAGAGGAAGCCTCATCTCCCTCCTGTGCACGAGCTGCTGCCTTGCTGGGCAGGAGGGTGGCCTGTTGCCCACTCGGAGGCCTCAGAGAGTGGTTCCTGGTCAGCGGTGGCCTGCACCCTGGCATTAGGGGCAAGTCCTGGAGCCTGGAGAGGCTGGGAGTGGTAGGGAACAAAGCTAGGGAGTCACAGCCCACCCTACACACGGACCCTAGGAACTGCGCTATTTCCTGGCGCCCTAGGAGGGAACTGACTGCAGGAGCACTGGGTGGATGCGGGCAAATAAGGGGCCCAGCTGGAGCAGGACTTGCCTGGAGCCAAACCCCCCATGTTCCAGGGCCTGTAGCAAACCAGGGCCAGGCTGCGCACGGGAATGGGACTGATTCCCGGTCTGGCTCTGCTGCAGGGAGCTCCCTTCCGCTTGGCTCCGGGTGCCACCCAGACTGGCAGCAGCCCAGGCAGACAGGAGAGGCCTGCTGAGCCACACCCCCGTGCTCAGCATGAAGGAGGCACTGACATTTAAACCGGGAACATTTCCAGGGCGTAGGCTGCCCAACAGCTTGGCCAGGGAGAAGAGGCCCAGTCTGGGCTACTGCATACGGCTCCCTAGACTGGAGAGCCAGCTCCAGGGCAGCCCTCCCCTCCCCCCCGACAGGCTGGGGCTCCTGCAGACACAGGCGGGCTAGCAGTTGCCAGGCGGACACACACGTGTACTCATGAGTCATGCACACACACACGCACGTGTACTCACACACACGTGTACTCATGATCATGCACACACACACACACTCACACACATGTGTACTCACACACGTGTACTCATGCACACACACGCTCACACACACGTGTACTCACACACATGTACTCATGCACACACACACGTGTACTCATGCACACACACACACGTGTACTCACACACGTGTACTCATGCACACACACACACACACACACACACACACACACACACGCGTGCGGTGATTGCCATAGACTTGTCTGGCTAAGCAAACCAGCTAGTCACAGGCGAGACCAGGTCATCCGCACACACAGACCTGCTCACAAGTAACCTGTGCAGGGTTCAGGTGGCACCGATTCTCTCCGAACCCCAAGGCCCTGCTCCCTGCACTGCTCCAAGGGAACCTGGTCCCAGTCTGACCCCGGAGCCTGGCTTGCTCCAGCCCCGGTGGACCCAGCTTCCCCATCGCTCCCCCGGCACTGCTTTGTTTGAGGGACCCAGGCCAGGCAATCAGGGAGCCCTGTTATATCACGAGGCCATCAGCAGCTCCCCAGGGCCACTCGGCTGGCCTCTGTGTTGTTATTCAGGAGAGGGAATCGTGGGGTCTCAGCAATGTGCCGTGGGCCAAGAGGCCTGTGGCCAACTGACCGGCCCTAAACTAGAGGTTCCTGAAAACCCCAAGGCCCTGCTCAGGGCCACAAATTGCAGGGGACACAATCAAGTTGCAGCCAACTCCCAGTAGGACTGTGTCATAGGGCGCCAAGGGGGCACTGTCCAGCGGGTCAGGGGGGAGGGCTGGGGTATGTTCTCCGACTCTTCCAATTGCCCCATTCCCACCGGCCTGCAGGCGCCAAGGCAGGAAACCGAACGGCGAAAGGAAGTGCCAGGGCTCAGGAAGGGCAGGTTTTTAATCTCCAGCCAGTGAACCAAGGAGCACGTTTGCAAAGGGGGCTGGAAAACATTTGGGGAAAGCCAATAAAGGAGGCCCCCAGCCTCCAGTGTCACATGGCGAGGGAGCCTGCCCCAGGCGTCACAGCCCCATAAACACGCGGCGCAGGAAACCTAATGCCCTGGCACAACAGCACATCTGGAAACACAAGGCAGGACCTGGCAAGGGGCCCCCTTCGTGCCCCTGTGCCACCCACCCGGGCCCAGCCACCTTTGCTTGCTGCGGTGCGAGGGGAGGGTGTTTCTCTAGAGCACGTGGGCATATCCGGCTTGGGCCACGCCCCCGCTCTCTGGAGGGCACTGGAGCTGCTCTGCAAGCTGTCCTCTCCGTAGTGCCGGGGCAGCTGGGACAAGGCAGAGCCCTTTCCCTGCAGGGGCTTTGCACTTGTCCAGCTGCAGCGAGCTGCCCTTGAGACCCCAGCGGGGGGTTGTGTGGGCCTGAGACCCAGAGGCCATGGGGCGCTCTCCTCCTTCAGGCCTGGCACGGGCAGCCCAGCATGGTGGCCTCGTTTGAGCAGGCCCGGTACAAACCCTGGGCTTTCTGCAAGAGAGGCCGGGGCTCAGAGGGAGCCGTAGGGAGCTGGTTCTCTGGAGCTTCTCCAAACCGTTGGGCCGGGCAATCCAGCAGGCCAGGGGCTAGCTCACCTGGGGCGAAGTCAGATGGGCTCAGAGTTTCCAGCCCAGCCTGGTTCCCTCACACATTTGCACTGCCTCTCATGCCCCCCAGGAGCCCTGTGGCGCTCAGGCCTGCATCTTGCTGTCCTTGCTCCTCCATACCACCAGAGTGACCAGGAAAGGGATGAGACAGATGGGAGCAAAGATGAGAGCCAGGAGCAGGTCCTCCGGCGGGTCGAGGAACACGGGGTGCCCCTGGGTGCAGTTCAGGAAGTAGGTGTGGTGGCTCAGCACGATGAACTTCTCGGCGATGCCGTTGGGGTAGCCGTCGCTGTAATTCAGCTTGTCTGCCAAGGTCTCCAGGCAGTCGCGGAGGTTGCTGTATGGCCTGGGGGGGGGACAAGCCAGAAAATGGCTTCAGGACTAAGCTGTTATCCGGGGCCGGCGCGGCCGGACCCACAGCTGAGAAGCTGGTTGGCTTGCCGTGCCAGGACGGTCCCGTTTCGCAGCGCTGGCTGCTCTCCCCTGCCAGAGGAGCAGCAGGCAGCATGGATGGGTGGAAATGGACAGCCCAGGTGCAGGCACCAGGAAACTGTGCGACAGGAGACTCCCTGACTGGCCTGTCAGGTTGTATTACCAAGGCTGTCCGGGCAGGGCAGGTTCGTGATCATTCTACTAGAGCCTGGCTCTTCTCACCCCCGAACTCCAAAACGGGAGCAGCCCCATTAGCGACGGGGAAACTGAGGAACGGGGCAGGACGTGGCTTGCCCAAGGCCGTGGCACCAAGCCCTGGAACAGCTGGGCTTGAACCCAGGTCCCTGAGTACGTGTGTGGTATCCTGCCCACCCCAGCCCTGCTCACAAGCCACAGGCGCAAAGCCAGGCACACACCTTGGAGCTGTAGCATGGGAGGGTGCCTGGGGCTGGAATATGCGCGTGCCGCACGTTTCAGTCATGCCTGGCTCCCCACCGGCCCTGCTGAAGCCAGGTGTGGGTGGACCAATGCAGCAGGGCGGGCGGAGGACCAGCAGGCCCCTTGGGGGCAGGGCAGAAATGGCTGTTCCGGGCTCCACTGGGGGCAGCCTTGCGGTGACACGCAGAATCTCTGCCCACCCGATAAAGTTCTGGAAAGGGCAGCAATCGTGCTTAGGGGTTTGGAACGGCGGCTATCGGAGGAGAGATTTTTTTCTTATCTTCCCAGCGCCCCGCAGGAAACGATCCCCGTGCTCTGCCCAGCCACAGACCGGCGTCAGGCTCCGCAGGGCCCCGGTGGAGACCCCTGCACACTTGGCCTCCCGCCCCTCTGCCAGGCTGGCCGTGGCTCTCTGCCGCTCACAGGCTGGCACCCGGCACAAAGGGCTCTGCCTGGAGGGAGCCAAAGAGCAAACTCCACAGCTTCATGCCCGGGGCTGGTTCATCTCCCGTCCCCTGTGATACCTGCTGATGACTCTCCATTCACACAGCTGTGCCCCGGGCACGCCCAGCATCCACTCTTTGAACTCCTCCCAACACCAGCTGGTGACGTTTTTGTAAATTTCATCTGGAAAGAAGAAAACCAAAGCTCTGAGCAAGGAGCTGGTGGCAGCAAGCTCAGGCCTGGGAGCCATCTGAGCGCAAGGCCCATCCTTTGGGACTAGCACTGCCAGGGACAGAGCTGGCAAGGCTGGTCTCTGACTGATTCACACAGGATCCCCCCAGCCCGAGCCTGGAATCCCCCGCCCAGACATCCCTCCCCATTGCTCCCACACCAGCTCCCAACAGGGGTGGCCCCGGGGTGACATTCGCAGGCCAGGTGCCGGCTCTTGCCATGGCTCCACTGACAAATACACAGCGGGGCTCAGGCTGGCTGCCCAGGGTGCTCCTGGTGTGATAGCAGATAGCAGAGCTACAAGAAGGAGGTTTGTGTTGGTTGGATGCTTGTGAGCGGCTGCCGGCCCAGAGCTCCTGTCCCATGACTGTCAGGGAATAGCTGAGCGGCTGTAAGGGCAGCCTCTCTGACTGACTGTGTAAACCCCCATCCAGGAGAGAGCCCTTAGCTAGCATGAAGCACTGACCTGTAGGGTAGCCAGATACTTTCACAAAAAATCCCAAACACGGGGGGGGGGGAGGGGGAATTGGTTGAAAAAAAATCTCACCAAACTTGTTGAGCAAAAAAAAAAAAGTCACTGTGCCTTTAAATTCCCCCCTCCCCGGCCAAACACAGCAGAGAAAAAATGTCTCAAGTGGCCTTTCATCTGAGAAAAACAGAAAATACCGGACATTTTACATGTCCAGTATTTTCTGGGGATTTTTTTACTGGACAGAAGATGCAATTATCAATTTATCCGGGAGAAAAACAGATACCTGGCAACCCTACTGACGCACAACAGGAAGTGGTATGTTCTGCCCGACAGGGCAGGCCCAGCGACACCAAACAAACTATTGTGGGACGTTACAGAGGGCAGAAAACTTTGTGGCTCTGCTCTTGGACTCCTCCCCGTGGAGATGAGTCGCCTAAGTGGATTCCTCCCATCAGCTAAATGTGCAGCTCAGAGCAGGGGGAAGAGAATAAAATACCCTGACAACAAGGGCTTTTTATCTCCCGGCCGCTTGGACTCTGGGAGCGGTGGGGGAGGGACAAGTTTTCTAGGAATAAGCAGGGCCGGCTCAAGCAATTCCTGCGCCCCGGGCAGCGGGCGCGCGATGCATGCGTGGCTCCGCCCCTGGGCGCACGGTGCATGCACGGCCCCGCCCCCGGCACGCTGCACACCTTACAGCTGCCATCAGGCGTCCCCCATAGGTTGGTGCCCCAGGCAGCTGTCCAGCTAGCCCCCCCCGTAATCCAGTCCTGGGCATAAGCAACGGGGCTTCCCAACCAAAGGACATATAGCGCTTGCTTGTTAACCTCTGAGGCTAGGACAATGGGCTTCAATTGCAGCCAGGGAGGTTTAGGTTGGACACTGAATATTTTAAATAGAAAGGCGGGGTAAAAATATTTAAATAAATTAGGGGAAACTTCCTACCTGTCAGGGAGGTGAAGCACTGGCATCAATTGCCGAGGAAAGTTGTGGAATCTCCGTCATGGGAGATTTTAAAAAGCAGGTTAGACACACACCTGTCAGGGAGGCTCTAGCTGGTGCTTGGCCCTGCTGCGAGGGCAGGGGACTGGACTCGATGACCTCTCCAAGTCCCGTCCGGTTCTAGGGTTCAATCACCTTTTGCAAGTGAGGTTTGTGCCTGTGCGCCCCCCTTCCTTAGCCTTGTGCTTAGCGCTCACACTTCCTGGTTCCTAGCTCTGAGCTCTACTTTGCGACGTTCACCATCAGCTTGGCCACAAGCCGCGCCTTTGGTGGGAGGGCAAAGGGGGTAAGTGACGGGTCCTCGGGGGCTGGGAGTGACCTGGATAGTGCTGAGATTCTTGGTGCGAGGGGCCATCTCTCACCCAGGCAGGCCCCTGGGGCGGCCAGACAGGTTACCCCGGAGCTCACACTCGATCACAGGCAGGGGAGAGCTAAGTGGGGAGCTCAGCCAATCTGGGGCAGGTGCCAAGGCTGCCCTGCAGTGGGTGCTCACAGTCCTGAGCCGCTGCAGGCACCTGGAGGCCATCCATATGGCCCGGGTAGGCGGGGCAGCATGGCCCTTGGCAAAGCCCATGCCCGAGGGACTGGCTGGATGGCCCAGGGAAGGGGTCTGGGAAGGAGGTCTGTAAGAGTGGGAGGGGTGCATCCGGGAACGCTGGCATTCCCAGGGTATGTTACGTGCCCATCCCTGCCAGGCACAAGGCACCGGTTTCCTCTGGAAGGGTCCCTCTCTGGGGGTGCCCAGGGCTGCCGGGTGCAGGTGGGGCAGGACACACAAGCCACAGAAACTGCATGGGTCAGACGGTGCCACGGTGCGGAGTCTGCCAGCGCTGACGGAGCCGTGAGATCCCCGGGCTCATTCACTGTCAAAGGAAGATGGAAGCCGGGCAGAAACTCCCTGGACCCCACCTGGTCCCAGCACAGCGAGCCTGGCGGGGCCCACGGCTGGGCCCTGCCACTCACCCGGCGTCATGTTGAAGAACTGGCTCTCGTTGTGCCGCAGCTTCAACTCGGTCACGATCTGCTTCCCCCAGATCTCAGCCATGGACTCCAATCCCAGCATGGGAGGGAAGCTCCCGAGAGCCACTGGAGGGGAGAAGCGCCAGTGAGATGTGGCCCGCAGAGGTTGCTGCTTCCCGGCCAGGCGCCCTGCCCCGAACTGAGTGGGTGGCAGTGACACCCCTGGGGCCCTTTAACCCGGCTCAGGACGGGGCACAAGGGGGGGGATTTAGACGGAGATTTGCAGACGTGGCCCCTGGTTCTGTTGCCAAGGGCCTGGTTGCCGGACGGAGCTGAGCTGTGGGCACTGCCTGTCACCCTGCGGGGCTTGCGCCCTGCCCTGCTCCCCCAGCTGTGGGGGTGGGCAGCAGAGACAACCGGTCGGGCGGCTTCTAGAGGAGAGGCCAGGGGAGGGGAGCGCGCCGCCACAGGGGTGAATTCTGGAGGCTAGAGGCAGATCTGAGCCCAACCCCCCCAGCTCCAACCCCTCCCAGCCACGGCAGCTCCATCGCTCAGCCCAGCGGGCCCCGGAGCCTGCCGGGGCCTCCTGGCTCTGGGCCTCCCTCGTAGCCAGGCCAGAGGGCAGGAAGGAACAACTTGAGCTCTCCCCGGGCCACGGCAGTGAGCTTCCCTGAGCACCCGCAGCCCACCGGGTGGCTGCAGCAGGATGGGCGTGGGAGCTGAAAGGGGAAACGAAGAGGGTGCGGGCTTAAGCCACCACCCGGGCCGAGGCACTCCAGCCACACATGGCACCTCCCACCAGCACCTCCCCTCTTTGCACGTGGGTTCGCCCAGCTCCCCAGGAGGGGGCCCCCCACCTCCTTGCAGGGGGCTCAGCGGCCCTGCTGTGAGATGCCCGGGGCTCATTCACTGACAAAGGGAGACGGGTACCAGGCAGGCTCGCTAGCCCGTGGCAGGGGAGGGCTCCCTGGAGCCCGGCCCGGCGAGCTCTGCTCTCGCTGCCCTGCCCCTGGCGGGTCCCTGCCACTCACTCCTCGTCATGTTGAAGACCGGACTCCAGTTGTGCAGCAGCTCAGTCCCATTCTCTGGGCTCTTCCACAGCATCTCAGCCATAGACTCCAATTCGGGCACAGCAGCGCCGGCGGGAGGGAGGGAGCTCCCGAGAGTCACTGGAGGGGAGAAACGTCAGTGAGCTGCGGCCCGCAGGGGTTGCTGCTGCCCGGCCAGGCGCCCTGCCCCGAACTGGGGTCTCATGGGTGGCAGCGACACCCCTGCAGCCCTTTAACCCAGAATCAGGATGGGGCACGAGGGGGGGCATTTAGACTGAGATTTGCAGATGTGGCCAGGGGTCCCTGTAAGCTGAGTGCTCGGGTGGCCATCCAGGAGAGATTCAAATGCCACCAGCTGATTAGCACAGCACGTACAGCCTGGAGCATGTATTTCTATGGGTGGTGCACACCCACACATGCACCAGTGCACACAACAAAATTTATTCCGCACAAAAAAATGAGAGGGAACATTGGACTCCAGGTGGTCAGACAGAGCTGGATCCCTGGCAGTATGTGGGCACCGCCAGTACAGTGTGTGCCCAGCACCTCTGCGAGCTGCCCACAGGGGCTCATGCCCTGCTCAGCTTCCCCAGCTGTTTGGGGCAGGCAGCTTCTAGAGGAGAGGCCAGAGGAGGGGAGCGCCGCCACAGGGGTGAATTCTGGGGGCTAGAGGTAGGCCTGAGGCTAGCACCCCCCCCAGCTCCAACCCCTCCCAGCCACAGCAGCTCCATCGCTCAGCCCAGCGGGCCCCGGAGCCTGCCGGGGCCTCCTGGCTCAGGGCCTCACTCGTAGGCAGCTAGGGCGGCCAGGCCCTGACCCCCTCCATTTCCCCGATGGCTCCCCCTCTGCCTCTCCCACTGGAGCAGGGAAAAGGGGCTGAGTTCGTGTGTGTTTGTGTCCTTGGGCAGGGCAGCAAATACCCTGATTCAGAAGCACCCAGTCCTGATGCCACCCAGACCTCCTGGGGCCAGGCGGGGTGTGGTGACCCCAGAGAGAACCTGGACTTACCCCAGCTTTTTCCCACAGCGAGATTGGAGTCTGGCCCGTCACAGACAGCTGTGGGGGCTCTGACCCGTAGCAGGCCCAGGCTAGGGAGTGGGGGCTTGACAGGGTTGGGAGCTGATCCAGGCTCAGAGAGGCTGAGGTCTGGGACTTGATGGGGCTGGTGCATGGCACAGCGGGACTGGACCCTTGCTGACTCTCCGTCTGCTCCTGGCCTTTCAGGGTCTCAGCAGAACCGCCTGTCTGCGCACCCTTGGCTAGACGTGGTTCCAACAGCTACAGGCTTCAGTCTGGTTCAGTGACTCTCAGCACCCCCCCTGCAGATCCTGTCCCAGCCCCCCCACCATGAGCAAATCTGATCCCAGCAACGGCCCTGGGCTCCCGGGGGAGGCAGCTGGCTTGCAAGGGCCACCCCGCCGGCTGATTCGTCCCCAGCGCCTCTCGGGCCAGGCCAGCCATTTCCCGCAGCCCGTTTGGCTCGTCCGTCCTGGCTCCTGGGGCTTTTCCAGTCGGACGGGGAATTCTCAGCCGCTCGGAGCATCATTGAGGTCCCTTTATGTCTGGGAAGAGCTGAAGGCCCTGAGCCAAGCAAACCCGCCCGCGGTGCTGCGACAGGCGGAACAGCCGGGACTGTCCTGGCAGGATCCCTCCAGACATACGCCTGCCCCTCCAGGCATGAGCAGGGTCACGGCACAGCCCTGCATTCTAACCGTGCTGCACAAAGCCCCGCTACCCCTCCCCCGGCCCCTCTTCCATCTCACACATGGGGACACTGAGGCACGGAGAGGGCAGGGAGCTGCCCAAGGGTGCAGAGGCAGAGCTGGAGTCTGAGCTCCCCACAGGGAACGGGGCGGGGGGGGGTGGCATTCTTAAGGCCTTTTCCTCCACACGGGCATTTCTCTGCCACTCAGGTCCCTGCATGGGGAGGGGGGGGCTGTAGACACACCCCACCCCCTGACCTCCCCTTTCACAGTCTGGTGTGGAGGGCTCACTCTAAGCCCAGGACCTCTCATGCAGTAGGGAGCTGGACTTCGGGGGCTGGGTTAGTGCTGCCGTCAGGATCCCCCCACCCCACAGAGCACCGCGGGGCTCCGAAGGGGTCTGGCTTAGGGAAGCTGGAGCCAAGCTGCAAACTCCCCCCCCTGCCCAACTCCCGGGGCTGGTGGCAGTGCCCCCAGCTGGCCTGCTGCCCAGAGCACTTACCGCAGAGCAGCAGCAGCAGGAACCGTGGGCAGAGCCCACCAGAGCCGGTCTCTCTGCAACGTGCCATCCTGCAAAGCCGGCCTGCGAAGGGCCAGGCCAGCTATTTCAATGGCAACAACAGGAAACAACTCCTTTCCTCTGACCGGGCTGGTGGGGACTACAGAAGACGTGTGAAAAATGAGATTACTCAGTGCTGCCTTAAACCAGACCTCCCTGCGGGACGCCTGTCAGAGCAGCCGCCCCCCTGGCCCAGCGCGGCTAGGTGTGTGCTCCGCCAGCCGGGCATGGCTCCTCGGGGCACGGCCTTCGCCGCCCCGGCCAGCTTCCCACACCACCGGGGCAGCAGGAGGAGGGCCACCAGCTTTCGGGAGGGCCACTGTTTGTTTACTGGGGTATTTCCCTTTAATCCCGGCTGGGCTGGGTTGTGAAATCCACTGGCTCCGGGCAGCAGGCACGGCACGTGGACTAGCCTGGGGTGGGCATTGCCAGGAGCGAGTAGTGGGGACAGGGTGGGCCTAGTCCTGACCCCTGCCTGCCCACTCCCTGCAGCCTGGGGAAAAGCCAGGCCCGGCCCCGAGGAAAGGACTGAGACATGGCAGCTTTGGGGCAGTGCCCGGAGGCCATGGGGACCCCCAAGGGAAGTTACTCAAGTGGGAGTTGGGTGCTAGCAGCAGCTTAATTAAGACAAATGTGCTTTGTCACTGTCCCAGCCCCAGCCCCGCCCGCCTCCCCCTCAGCTCTGCCAGGCCCCCCCCACTCTGAGCTGCACCCCCTCTCCGCTGTCCCATTCCCACCCACCTCCCCCTCAGCTCTGCCAGGCCC
>JANRFK010006689.1:7243852-7256233 GCA_030068395.1 Apalone spinifera
TTTTTGGGAGAGCATCTGGCAACCCTGCTTGCGGCCTGCAGCTGTTTTCTTTGGCGTGATATGGCCCTCGCCGCTTTCCGAGTTGTGCAGGCCTGTCTTAGGGCCACTTTGCATTCCCCTCTGGTGGGGAGGGGTCGCTGCCCGTGCCGGGTGCTCCGCCCTGCTCACAGCCCCGTGTTGCTGGCTTGCCAGGAAGGGGCAGCTGCCCCTTTCTTTGCACTAGCGCAGGGGGGAAGTCAAAGCCCAGAGCTGCAGCACATCGCGATGCTGCGTCTGTCCCAGGCTTGGGCAGCTCCCTGGGTAAGAGCCACGGTCCAGATCAAAAGCCAAGCAGGAGGTTTGGTCTTTTGCTCCTTGTACAACAAAGCTAAAAGGAGGGACCTCCAGAGGCATGGTGGGGCCCCCAGACCGTGTGGATACAGTGGCTAGATACTTGGCTAGATACAAGGGCCGAGCTCCGTGCGCATACAGTGTCTCCCATGGGACTCCAAGCAACTTGTGAAACCCAGAACACGGTGCGTGTCAGGAGAAGGCTCACACACATTTAAAGGGGCAGCTCCCTGCTCCTGCGCACCCCAGGCGCTGGCAGCTGGGGCGTGGGAGCCTGAAAGGCAAAACAGGGCTAAGCCATTACAAAGAGGAGTGAGGCTCGGAGAAAGAGGGGATTGGGGGATTATAATAGCAAAAGGCAGAGAAGCCTGTCACAACTGGAAGCAATTTGCTCCGTCCTGGAGAGAGGAGCAGCAGCTCTCCCTCTCCCCTGCTGAGCACAGCGATACCAAGCGTGAGGGGGTGAAGCTATAAAAGCCCACAGTGTGTCGGAGCGGAGCTGTCTGGGGCAACACCCCTGCTGGACCCGAAGGGCTCGGCCTCGGTGGTGGTGATGACAGCGGTTGCCCCTGGTTCTAAGAACAAACTGTTTCTTGCATGAAGCCGAGTAAGAGAGACCGTCCTGGCTCCTTACAGGGGGTGGATCCCTCTCACGTGGCCAAGAGCAGCCACCAGAGCCCACTAGTGTCAGCTGGGCTGTCCTAGCTCCACTGGTGTCAACACGCATGGCCCCCCGGTGTCACTGGGCCCAGAGCCCTGCTGGTGTCACTGGGCCCCAGAGCCCCACTGGTGGAGACTGGCCTTGTTCCATTCATTCAGCTACTGATCCATAGCAGCCCAACTCTGGCACAATGAGTGTTATTTGTGATACAGGGACCCTGTGATGGGCCCAGTGGCTGGGCACTGTACGTTATTAGGTGCATTACGGTAGGACCCAGGCGCCCATTGTGAGACCCATTATTCTCAGTGCTGTACGTTATTAGATGCATTACGGTAGGAGCCCTGAGACCCATTGTGCTCAGTGCTGTACGTTATTAGGGGCATTATGGTAGGGCCCAGGATGCCTGTCGAGACCCATTGTCCTGGGTGCTGCACAAGCCCAGAACATCTTGTACGTCCCAGTTCGTCAGCGCTCCTAGGCTGAGCAGGCTCTGCTCCTTTGCACTGTTGTTTAGGCTCCAGACAAGGGAATCCCAGGAAATGGCCCCCATTTGTTCGTGGCTCATCCCCATGCTGCTCTGCCCAGGGTCAGGCTCAGCATTCCCTACCCTGACTGTGGGCTAGCAGCATGGCTATCACCAACAGAGACAGGCCCACCGGGCCCTGCAGACCCAGTGCTAGGGGCTGAGCAAAGCCCTCCAGCCTACGCTCACTCCCTTGATCTCAGCCCAAGCATGCTCCTAGGGTCTCTGGTCAGTTTGCTGGCAGCTCTTGCCCTCTGGGAGCTGACCAGGGCAGGAGACCATGTACTCGCTGTACCACGCAGCCCGGGCTCCATTGCCACGAAGCGTGGCCGCAGGTGCACGAGGAGCTGGACTCCATTTCGTCTGGCACCAGTGCTCAGGGTGTTGGCTGGATGCCTCCTGTCACTGACACAGGGGCCCCTCCCCTCCTTCCCCGCCCAGGGTCACCTCCTGTGTTTTCAGCCGCGCTCTCAGTATCAGGTAGGGCACGTGGTCAGACCACAGGCTCCAGCGAGCTCGGGGAGTGGCCACGGCAGAGCCTCGAAGGAGCAGGACGCTCGCTGCAGCTTCACAATGATGGAGATGCCTCCCTCGAGCCAGGTGAAGGGTTGGGGGGGATTTCCAGGGTCAAACCCGATAGTGGGTTTGAGTCGTGAGCACCGGGTCACGTGGCCTGTGCAGGCAGGGACGGGCTCCATGCCTAGAGCTGGGGGGCTGGGAGCAAAATGGAACACTAGGGCCCTGATCCTGCAGGGAGCTACATGCTGACCCTTGCACCCCCTGCAGCTCCTTGCAGGAGTAGGGTCCCAAGCTGCAGCTGCAGGGAAGCTGCTTTCTGCCCAGTCAGACACTGCAGGGCCTGTGTGCTGGGCAAAGCTCCATGCTGGGTCTCAGGGACCAGCTGCTTGGGACAGGCCAGCCTGGAGTGGAAATCACACTGTCCCTGCATGGTTCTTGGGTTCGGTCCTGCCCCAAGGCACCACAGAGCAGCCCCCTTGGCTGAACAGGCCCCAGGGCTGCTGTGAGGCTGGGGAAGGGAAGCCGAGCCAGGCTGCCCCGGGGAGTCTGCACGACCTCAGACTCAGCACGCAGCTCAGTCAGAAGGAAACTGCAGGCCCAGGCCCAGGCCCAATTGCTGGTGCACACAACGGCAGCTTCCCACAGTCAGCTTCCCACAGTCAGCAGCACTGAACTTGCCCATTTACCCCAGCTGGGCTCAGACTCTGCAAGGCTGAGCTGCAAGCTGCTCTCTGATGTGGTCTAAGCCAGGGCAGGGTCTCCAGGCGGGGCTGACCCCACATGTCTGGGGACAACACGTCTGATCACCCCAGAGCCAGAGGAACCTAAGCTCAGTGGGTTTTACATGTCTCTTCCCCCAGGCATCTTTATTAGCAATTCAGGCAGCCACAGATGGGAAAAGACCGGTTGGCCCCTGTGAAACTTCGCAAAGGACAGCATGGTCGATCCCCCGAGTGCCAGTATGTGTCTGCCTGTGTGTCCAGGCCCAGGGACACTCCCTCGGCAGGGTTAAAAAAAAAAAATTAATGGAGATTGCCTATCTCCTAGAACTGGAAGGGACCTTGAAGGTCATTGAGTCCAGCCCCCTACCTTCATAGCAGGACCAAGTACCACCCCTGACAAGTTTTTGCCCCAAAGGCCTCCACAAGGATTGAACTCACAACCCTGGATTTAGCAGGCCAATGCACAAACCACTGAGCTATCCCTCCCCAACGCTTTGCAGTAGGGCCTGACGTGACTCATGAGACAGACTCCCTGCCCCATAGGCATCAGCCCTACAGGGCTCTGGATCTGGCAGTTCCCCCAGCTCAGGACAGTAACTGCAACTCTAGTCCTGAGTGCCGAGCGCTGGGCAGCTCTGTTCTGGGTGCTGAGCTCCAGTTCCGGTTGCTGAGCTCTGAAAGGTTCCAATTCTGGGTGCTGAGCTTTGGTTCTGGGTGCGGCGCGCTGGGCAGCTCCGCTTCTGGCTGCTGAGCACCAGTTCTGGCTGCTGAGCTATGGCCTGCTTCAATTCTGGGTTCTGAGCTCCGGTTCTGAATTCTGGTTCTGGGTGCTGAGTGCTGGGCAGCTTCAATTCTGGGTTCTGAGCTCCGGTTCTGAGTGCTGAATTCTGGTTCTGGGTGCTGAGCTCCGATTCTGGGTGCTGAGTGCTGGGCAGCTCTGGTTCTGGGTGCTGAGATCCGATTCTGGGTGCTGAGCACCAGTTCTGGGTGCTGAGTGCAGGGCAGTTCCAATTTAAGGAGCTGAGCCCTCGTCCCCGCTGTGAGGACCCGGTTGGACACTCTGCTCCCTGACACTTTCGCTGTTTGTCAGTGAAATGTGGAGCTGTTCAGGGCTTCGAGCTGTAGCCCAGTGCTGGGGGGTTCTCCAGATGCCCGGGGAGTGACACAGACTTGCAGGAACCAAAAGAGATCCCTAACTGGGTTGCTGCTCCCCTGCCCACAGGACATCATGCCAGCCTGGCCCCCTCCATGCCTGGCAGCCCCCAGCACACAAGACCCCGGCCCTAGAGAGTCAGTAACTCTCACAATGACTGTAGCCCTGGAATGGCCCCTGCTGCTCTGTTGTGGTGAGACAGGAACTCAGAGTCTGCATTCAGTGGCCTCTCGGTACGGCAGAGCATAATATAACTGTCAGTTTGGGTGTACTGCTTTGAGGGTCAAATCAGGACAAACTGCTGAGAAGCAGAGCTACTTACAGCCCAAGGCTTGGGGGCCTCCTCTATAAGGCACCAAACCAGCCACACAGAGCACTTCAGCGGCCAAGAAGCCAAGAAGTCTCACAAGCCATTCCCTCAGACACGCCAGCTTTACCTGTGCCACCACTGGTGCCCCTTCTCACACAGGGCTGGATTAAGACCTTTAGAGCACTGAAAAGATTATGGTGCCCCTCCTCCCCCCATATGTAATTCAAAATAAAAACAATACTATACCGTAAAATCTCTCTTTTTTTTTTCTTTTTTTTTTTTTTGTGCCCCTGCTTTGCTGGTGCCCTAAGCACATGCTTAGTCTGCCTATTGGGTAATCCAGCCCTGTCCTTACACAGAGGAGAGGTTATGAAAACCAATCCCACCAACTCCGAACAGGTTCTCCGGGTTCAAAAGGACCAGCCACGCTCCCGGGTCGCTTTACATCTCGGATCTTACCCAAAGAGCGCGCTGGGCCGATCCTTTAGAAACTCAGATCGAAAGGTTTATTCATAAAAAGGAAGAAAAGGTTGAGAGTAGAATTGTTAAAGAAATCACATGACACACATCAATCACCAAGGCGGTGAGGAGTCCTGTGGCACCTTATAGACTAACCAAAGTGTTGGAGCATAAGCTTTGGTGGGCAAAGACCCACTTCGTCAGATGCATGTAGTGGAAATTTCCAGAGGCAGGTATAAATATGCAGGCCAGAATCAAGCTGGAGATGACGAGGTGGATCCAATCAGGGAGGATGAGGCCCACTTCTAGTAGCTGATCTGGAGGTGTGAATTCCAAGAGAGGAGAAGCTGCTTTTGTAGTTAGCTAGCCATTCCTAGTCTTTGTTTAATCCTGAGTGGATTGTGTCAAACTTAAAGATGAACTGTAGCTCAGCAGTTTCTCTTTGAAGACTGGTCCTGAAGTTTTTTTGCTGCAGGATGGCTACCTTTAAATCTGCTACTGTGTGTCCAGGGAGATTGAAGTGTTCCCCTACAGGGTTTGGTATGTTGCCGTTCCTAATGGCACCTCCAGATCAGCTACTAGAAGTGGGCCTCATCCTCCCTGATTGGACCCACCTGTCATCTCCAGCCTGATTCTGGCCTGCATATTTATACCTGCCTCTGGAAATTTCCACTACATGCATCTGATGAAGTGAGTCTTTGCCCACCAAAGCTTATGCTCCAACACTTCGGTTAGTCTATAAGGTGCCACAGGACTTCTCACCACCTTTGCAGATTCAGACTAACACAGCTACCCCTCTGATACTCAATCACCAAGTTCTTGATGCAGGCCCTTGGCAGAGATGGAATAAATTGCTCTCTAAAAAGTCTCTGGAGTATATCCTGTCTTAGATGGGTCAACAGATCCTTCCGGGCTCGCTGGTCATAGCAAGGATGCTTCTGAAGTGAAGGGCAGGACTGAAGACAAAAATGGAGGAGCCCCAAGGATCCACTTATGATCTTGCCCGGGTGGAGTGAAATCCATTGTCCTCCTGCAGGAAGGTACCTCCCAAAATAGAGCTGATCACATGATCAAGGGACCTCTCCTGTCCCTTGAGCCATGGCGTGCCGCCTGGCCTGCAGGTTTGTAGCAGAATTCCTCAGGTGTTTATTGGCAACACTTAAAGGCCCTTGTCCATGAAGCACAGATATTCACTGAGGCTACGTCTTCCCTGCAAGTTTTTCCAGCAGAAAATATGCTAATGAGGGACTCATTAGCATGAGTTGTGATCTCATTAGCATATTTTCTGCCGTTTCTTTTTGCGCAAGGGGTTTTTGCGCAAAAAGAAGCAGTATGGACGGTGGGTTTTTTTGGTGCAAACCCCCCGTTTTGCGCAAGATCCTTATGCCCCCAAAAAGGAGGAATACCGATCTTGCGCCAAAAGGGGTTTTCACGCAAAAAGGAAATGTCCGCACTGCTTGTTTTTGCGCAAAAACCCCTAGCAAAAATACAGATCGGCGGAAAGTATGCAAATGAGAGCATGACTTATGCTAATGAGTCCCTCGTTAGCATATTTTCTGCTGCAAAAAATCATAGTGTTGATGTAGCCTAAGTAGCTGCCTCTTACCGTAGGTGGGTGATGCCTGCTGCTCTCTCCCAGACGCAAACATTTAAAAAACAAGGACTTAGCCCACACTCATAACTTCACATAGCAAAATCATACGGGCAGATGAGTCGCATCAACAGAATCAGCATCACATAAGCTTTCAATAGACACCTCACAAAGCCCACCTTGCACAGAATTTGGGGCAAACACACAACGGTGGGGGCAACACTGATCTGCATTTTCCCATTAAATCCAGTAACGTCACACTGGGGCATTCCCGAGGCACCGAGCTTGCTGGGTTCAGCTCTCAGCCCGCCAGGGCACCTGGGCTCTCGCTGCTAGCAGAACAGGTGCCCCCGTCACACCAACCTAGCAGGCACGTGACAATGCCCTCCTAGCAATCTTGACGGTGGGCAAGGGCTGAGCGGAACCGCAGAGCTGCTGAGGGGTCCATGCAAGGCAGGGCAATGGGGCAACACCAGACCTTTCCAGCTGGCAGCAAAGTTCTGCAGGGAGAAGCCCCCTTTGGTGCGCAGTGTGTCCCTGGGGACAAGGTCCTGGGTTAGGCTGCAGAATCCCGGCTTGGGCAACGGACATCCATCCCGCCGCTCTGCAACACTGTGGGTTGCTGTTGTGTGGAGTTGTGCAGGACTGCATGGTGCCACACAATGTTGTGGTGCCGTGCAGTGTTGTGGGGCAGTGCTGTGTTGCAGGGGAGTGCCGTATTGTGTTGCTAGGTAGCTGTGCTGTGTGAGGTTGTGTTGCTCTGTAGCTGTGTGGTGACAGTGCTGTGTATTGTTGGTGTGTGGTGCTGTATTGCAGTGCTGTGTTGTGTGCAATGTTGTGTTACATTGCTGCTGTGTTCTGTCGCTGGGTAGCTGTGCGGTGTTCTGTTGTGTTGCTGTGTGGTGTAGCTGTGGTGCTGTATTGTGTTGCTGTGCGGTGCTATGTAGCTGTATTGTATTGTTGTGCAGTGCAGTGTAGCTGTGCTGTGCTTGTGCAGAGCCGTGTTGCTATGTGGTGTGACTGTGGTGCTGTGTTGTTGTGTGGTGGTGTGTAGCTGTGCTGTGTTGTTCAGTGCTATATAGCAATGTTGTGCTGTGTAGCTGTGTTGTGGTTGTGCAGCGCCATGTTGCTACGTGGCATAACTGTGGTGCTGCATTGTTTGTTATGCGGTGGTGTGTTGTGTTGTTGTGGGGTACTGTGTAGCTGTGCTGTGGTTGGACAGAGCCGTGTTGCTATGTGTTGTAACTGTGGTGCTGCATTGTGTTGCTGTGTGGCGCTATGTAGCTGTGTTATGTAGCTATGCTGTGGTTGTGCAGAGCCATGTTGCACTGTGGTGTAACTGCCGTGCTGTGTTGTGTAGCTGTGTGGTGCTGTGTCACGCAGCAAAGCTCCTTGCTAATGATGTTTCCCCATCACAGACCTCCAGCCCCTGGTCGGCCGAGCCCCCGGACCCCACCAGCTACTACTACGAGGGTGATCTGTTCTCTGAGGCGGGCAGCACCCTGCCCGAGGTGTGTGAGAAGGAGTCCATCCAGGTCTTTGCCCGCACCTACCAGCCCGCAGTCTACCTGCTGGTGTCGCTGCTGGGTGTGGCGGGGAACGGCTTGGTGCTGCTCACCCACGCCCGCTACCGCCAGGCCCACTCTGTGACCGACGTCTGCCTGCTGAACCTGGCCGTGGCTGACCTGCTGCTGCTGCTGACGCTGCCCTTCGCCGTGGCGGACGTGCTGCAGGGCTGGCCGATGAGCACCGACGCCTGCCGGACCCTGCAAGGCTTCTACGCCCTCAACTTCTACAGCGGCTTCCTCTTCCTGACCTGCATCAGCGTGGACCGCTATGTGGCCATCGTCCGGGCGCCCACTGCCTTCCGCCTGCGCGCCCGGGCCCGCTGCTACGGCTGGCTGGCCGCCGGGCTGGCCTGGCTGCTCTCTAGCCTGCTGGCACTGCCCCAGTTCGTGTACAGCCAGGCCGAGCTGCGCCAGGGCCGCCAGCTCTGCCGGGTGCTCTTCCCTTCCAGCATCTCCAAGGCCGCCCGGGGAGCCACCAACCTGGCCCAGGTCATCCTGGGCTTTGTGCTGCCCTTCCTGGTCATGGCCTCCTGCTATGCAGCCGTGGCCCGCACCCTGCTGGCTGCCCGCAGCTTCCAGCGGCACAAGGCCCTCCGCGTCACCCTGGCCCTGGTGCTTGTCTTCGTGGCCCTGCAGCTGCCCTACAACCTGGTGGTGCTGCTGGACACGGCCGACATGCTGGGCAGCCAGCAGATGAGCTGTGCCCAGAGCCGCCGCAAGGACCTGGCGCTGGTGGTGACCAACAGCCTGGCCTTCGCCCGCTGCTGCCTCAACCCCGTGCTCTATGCCTTCGTGGGCGTGCGCTTCCGGAGGGAGCTGTGGCTCCTGGCCAGCGATGTGGGCTGCGTGGGCCAGGCATGGGGCGGGCAGTGCCCCAGGCGCCGGGCATCGTTCTCCACCGGCCTGGAGACCGTGTAGGGGCAGAGCTGACCCAGGGCTCAGCCCCCGCTGCGGGGGCAGACCCATGGGAGGAGGCAGTGTCGTGTTGTAACAGCACCCTCCCCTGGCCATTCCAGGGGTACCATTCACAGAGGCTGGGGTAGGGGTCTGTGTAATGCCCAGCACACCGGTGGGGTATGTGTGAGGGGGGGTTTGTGTAATGCCCAGCACACCGGCAGGGTGTGTGTGTGTGTGTGTCTGTGTAATGCCTAGCTCTATCTTTGGAAGTAGAAACATAATCAAGCTATCGACCCTGTGAATGTATAAAAGCTGCCCTGGGCACCTGCGTGTGATTGTTATTCATGTGCTTGTGATACCTCATTACATCGCCAGCTCTAGCCGCCCAGCTGCATGTGTGTGTGTGTGTGTGTGTGTGTGTATGAGGGGCCTGCAGACCAGACCTCAGAAGACTTGACTCTAGCCAGGTGGGAGTGATTGCTGGGAAGGAGCAGAGAGTGATTCCCTAGCCCCCCCGCCCGGCTGAGGGAGGAGCCTGGGAAGCCAAGGTGGGTGGGAGGGGGTAGGGTGATGAGTGACCCTCACCCAGGAGGGACTGCACCTGGCCAGAAGACACTGTCTTGTCTGTACATGAACACGCCAGCAAGCCAGAGGGGAAACTGAGGCAGGGAGGCTGCAGGGTCAGGGCATGAGGTGTGCTCTGGAGACAGTCACCCCATTGCATGTGGTTTTGTGGTCAGTCAGGCTAACCTTCCAAGAGCTGCTCTGGCCTCTGCCCCAGATCCTGGGGGTGGGGCAGGTGGCCGCATTGGGGCACCCATCTTGTGCTGTCCCTTGTCACCCCTGGGTGGTGGTCGCTCCTCGACAGGCTTTTTGGGGTGCTTATGAAGCCAGTGGAGCTGACATATGGCTGAAAGCAAGGGATGGTGCTAGCATGTAGGGAGGAACCTTGGGGGGGCAACAGGCTAGAAATGGGACAAGGCCAGGCCCATTTCTGTAATTCCCCATGGATACGGGAGCCTTTGGCTGGGGTGCCCTGCAGGGGGCAGCATAACCAAGCTCTTCAGCCCAGCCCCTTCCCACCTGCGGTAGCTAATGGCCCAGGGAATTGGAGTCATTCCTGTGCCCTAGCATCTTGCAGGGTCAGGGGGCTCAGGGTTGTCCAGCCCTGTCTAAGCCAGTGTCCAGCCTGTCTCTGGCTTCTAATTCGTGAGCCACAGCCTCAGGCTGGGTGTGCGAGCTTCACAGAACTGCTCCAGGATCATCAGCGTAAGCAGGTCCCCTGCGGCCTGGGCTCCGACCCCGAACACCCACTTGCAGCAGGATTGCGCCAAGCGGGAGGCCAAATCCACATAGGTCTCCCATGGCTCCTTCTGAACTCCCCGGAACTTCTTCCTGTACGTCTCTGGGGTCAGCCCGAACTTGTGCAGCAGGGCCTCCTTGACCCGTTCGTAATCAGCCGGCTGCAGAGCCTCCAGCTGGTTGAGCACCCCTGCAGCTTCCTGATTCAGCACGGGGGTGAGCTCTTGCACCCAGTCAGCTGGGGGAATCTGGTGCAGTTCACAGGCCCGCTCAAAGGAGCTGAGGAACCCGTCCATGTCCCCCACGTCCTTACACTGGGCCAACATGAGCTTCTCCAAGCGTCTGGCCGCCCCTGGGGCCCTCCCCACTTACCGCAGCTGGGGCCTCTCAGCTTCTCTGCTCTGCCATGGCCCGCTCATGCTGTCGCTGTTCTCTACAGTCTTGCCACTCTTTCTCTTGCGACTCCAATTCTTTTAGCCTCAGCTCGATCTCCAGCTGTCGTAGCTCTGCTGTGCTGGACCCCACCCTGGACGAACTGTGGCCTGCAGGGCTTGGCTGGGTGGGCACCACGTCTCTCTGGCGGGCTCCAATCCTCCGTCTGGTCTGAGAGCCTGAGATGCTCCTTGTGGGTGTCTGGCTGCTCCCCACTGGGACAGGATCCAGGCCCCTGAATGGGTCATTCTCTTCCAGCCGGGCAATCAACTGGGCGTTGGTTGCTTTCCTCATGGGCAGGCCCTTCTCTCTGCACAGCCCCACCAGCTCTGCCTTCAGGAGTTGGGTGTAGGCCATCTCCCTGCTGGTCCCCACGGTATAGACTCACCGGACTAGTGCTGTAGTGCCCCACGATTCCCAGGAACCACTTCACTCTGTCTCCAGCACACCTGGCTCTAAGGCACTTGCTTCTACTGCGCCTTGACACTTGCTGCTGGAAGCTCCATCCATGGGGTGCAGGGCATCCCACCCCGACACCACTGTGACGGCATAGTCGGGGGTTCCCCCGGTCCTGCAGCCCCGTAGCAGCACGAACAGTCTCCACCAGCCAGTAGACTAGAGAGGGGTTTATTGATTTTCCAGAATACAGCACAGCCCATACGCGATGTGGCTACAGGGGTCAGGGTCAGGATGCCTCAGACCCTAGGGTTAGGGGTCTGTCACCCCCAACCCCCAGCTTAGCCTCTTCTCCCCAGGCTTCCCAGACCGCAACTGCCTTCCCCCGAAACCTACAGTTGGTCTCCACTCCCCTGCCTATTGTCTCCCTCCCAGTTCTCAACCGGTGGGATAGGTTGGGGGTCTTTTGCCTACATGACTCAGCAGCTGTCCTGCTGGGCAGTGCTACAGATGGGGGTCACCCACCACCCAAGCATAGCAACCAGCAAGGTATTAACACTACACCACACCAGCCCTGTCTAAGCCAGTGTCCAGCCTGCTCCTAAAGGTCTCCTCCCGGCCCCATCTCCCAGGGCTGAGCAGCAGGCCCTACAGATGGGAGGGGGGTTCTCATCTCCCTTGGATCCCGGCTCTCTGCTGGCAGATGTGGCTGCCAATGCTGGGGCAGAGGGAGGAGCAGCCCCAGCTGGTGGTCCCCACAAGGCACCCCTGTAGGAGAGTTGCAGCTTAGCTGCAGTCCCCTCCCTCTCCCTGCAGGCCGGGACTCACCCTGACAACTCAACAAGCTGGCAGTGCTTTTAAATCCCAGTGCAACGCCTACCCTGTGGAGAAGGGCCCAGCCTCCCTGCCATCCTGCGCTCTGAGTCAGCTGGGGTTGGGAGCCCAGGGACTCTCCCTGGGAATCCCTCTCTGACTACCAGCTGCTGCACAGTGGGCTCACGAGCCCTGCTCTGCCCCAGCGCTGGCTGGCTGTTTACACACCCCACTTTGTCACATGCAAGTGCCCTGTCCCTTGTCTTCGGGGCACGGGCAATATGCCCTACTCTGTGGAAGCAGAGCACCCCGAGTCTGTGGTTTCACCCCAGTTCCATGCTCTGCTTAGCGCCAGACACATGGGGTATGTCTAGACTACATGGCTCCGTCGATGGAGCCATGTAGATGAATTTACTAGACATAGGGAAATGAAGCGGCGATTTAAATAATCGCCGCTTCATTTACATCAAAATGGCCACCACACTGTGCCAATCATAGAATCATAGAACCATAGAGCTGGAAGAGACCTCAGGAGGTCATCAAGTCCAGCCCCCTGCTCTAGGCAGGACCAATCCCAACTAAATCAACCCAGCCAGGGCTTTGTCAAGCCGAGACTTAAACACCTCTAGGGATGGAAATTCCACTACTTCCCTAGGGAACCCATCCCAGTGCTTCACCACTCTCCTAATGAAATAGTTTTTCCTA
>JANRFK010006689.1:7281852-7303017 GCA_030068395.1 Apalone spinifera
CGGGGGGGGGCTGAGTATCGCCCCTGCGGGGGAAGGGTGTTTAGGGGCGTTTGGCTAATCGGGTAGGCGACACCAAGTTGCATGCAGTGCTAGCTCCGGGGTTGCTGCGGCTCTGCCTTCCACACGTAGTGGCTGTGTCTAAACTGGCCAGGTTTTCCGGAAAATCAGCCGCTTTCCCGCAAAAAACTTGCCGGCTGTCCGCACTGGCCGCTTGAACGTCCGCAAAAAGCACTGACTTCCTACTGTGAGAAATCCCTGCTTCTTGCAGAAATACTGTGCTGCTCCCGTGCGGGCAAAAGGCCCTGTCGTGCAAAGCTTTTGCACAAAAGGGCCAGCGTAGACAGGTCAGATTTGTTTTCCGCAAAAAAGCCCCGATCGCGAAAATGGCGATCGGGGCTTTTTTTGCGGAAAAGCGCGTCTAGATTGGCACGGACACTTTTCCACAAATCTAGACGCTCTGTTCCGAAAATGCTTTTAACGGGAAACTTTTCCATTAAAAGCATTACTGGAAAATCATGCCAATCTAAACGCAGCCAGTAAGAACTGCCTGGCTACATTTAAAAGCCGGCGCCGCAGCAGCCCTGAACCAGTATGAGCCAGGACTACTCGGTCCTGGCTCGTGCCAAGTTCAGCAGCCCCTGTTCACAGTGGACCGGGGTGGCCGCACGTATGGCCTGTTCAGGCAGCAGCTGCTATCTGCTGCCAGCCTGGGCTACCGTGAACAGAGGCCGCTTTGTGGACGCACCCCCCCTTCCCTGCCACTACTGCCTCTGATAGAGGCAGCAGTAGGTGGGGGGGAGGGCAAGTGGCACCTCAGCAAAGGTGTTACGGGGGGCAAACAGCTTTTAAGCTAGCTCCCCCCCAGCACCGGCTCTTGTCCCCTTTCTCCAATACAGATGGGGCAAGGCGGGAGTGAGTATTTGAATACTCCACTCAACTACTTGCTTACATCCCTCATGGACATGTGCTAAATGTTACTGGGAAACCAACATACAGCTCTGTGTGAAATATTTATTGTCTAAGAGGTTTGTAGATAGGATTCATTCTGAGGGAGAGTACTTTTTTTAGTGACTGACTAGTTGTAGGACATTAATGTCCTGTTGATACAATTTTTTGTAGCAGAGGAATAGCCGTGTTAGTCGGTATCCACAAAAACGCAAGGAGTCCCATGGCCTTTTAGAGAATTAACAGATTTATTTGGGCATAAGCTTTTGTGGGCAAAAATAAGTGGGGAGTTTTTAAAACAAAAGGTTATGCCCAAAAAAATCTGTCTCTCTCTAAGGTGTCACAGGACTCGTTGTTTTCTGATAGTAATTACTGATTTTGATTTTGTGTAAACTAAACCGAGCTTAGTATTGGTGTGATTGAAGTCAAGTGGTCTGTCGGCAAGCTGGTAGCATCTGTTGTCTTGAGTGGATTCTCATGACATGAGTAAACAAGTCATGTAAAATTCTAGAGTCTTTGTCGGTCGGTCGGTCCATGTAAATAGCCATTTTCTCTTCTCCCATAAGGAAGTGCATTGATCTTTCTCCTGCAGAGAAATGTTAGAGTTTGAGCTGTTCTAATAAAGTTGTGTGAGATTATTTTGGTTCAGTAGTGTGTTTCTGGCAGTCCATGGCTGCATGGAACTATTTATTTAACAGGGCCTTGTGCCAAAAATGGATGTTCAAGTGTCTTTCAGTAAACTTATTCTGGATGCTGTTAAATGGTTGCAGCTAGTAATTCAAGTTTAGATTTGTGGTATGTAAGCATGTGCTACCAAAAAGAATAGCTGCTAACCTACAGCTTGAGTGTAAAACATAATGGTGAGAATTCTCTTCTGCCAAGTCTAAACATAAAAAGTTTGCAAGATAGTAGAACTGCAAGGTTACCAACCAGTGCTTTATTGTGAGTTCTGTATCTCTAGTCTGAAAGTCAGGAATGACTGGTAGGCTAGTTTTGACTTCATCAGTCGCAATATGTTTTCATAAATCTGTCCCACGGTCTTCCAATAGCCTCATGCAGCTGGGAGTGGCTGACTTAAAACAAATGAGAAAGTTTGGTGGTTGTGACACTGCTCTCTCACTCATTTCCTTCTCCTTCCGGGGGATTTTCTGCATCTTTGTGACTGCAAGAGAATGGTGTGTTCCAAAGGGAATCTGAGCCAATGATACTAAGTTAGCCAAAGAGGATTCTTGTCTGGGTAACTACAAGTGCAGCTACTACTTCCAGGGACTGAGCATGAGATGGTGGGGAATCAGCCCTTCGTGGAGAAATTGGCTAAAGTGGAACCACTGGGTCTGGCCCTACATCCACTAGATATTTGAGAGTTTGTCTGTCTGTTCAATAACTCCTCCTAAATGGTAAGAGCTAGGATCACCAAATTCGGTATGCAGCTTCCTCTGATCGTAACTTTAAAACAATGTAAAGGTTTGGTTGTGCCAGGAAAATGGAATGGGCCTGGAATGGGATTGCTTCTCATAAAACCATACCAAAAAGAGACAACATCACTAGGCAGGTAAAAGGGGCTGGATGCCCTCCCCCCAGGCGCCCTTGAATGAGGACATTGCATTAGGGAGTGAATGGAAACTGCACAGTTTGCTGCATTCCTTACTCTGACTTAGGGATGTTGGGGGCTTGTGGCCCCGCTCCCAAAGAGGCTTCACTGAAGACTCTGCAGTAAAAAGCTTATTTAAGCTTTATACTGCAGAGCCCGCTGCGGTTAACTGCTGAGATTTTCAGCACTCACATCATTATCTATTTCAGAGTTTCTACACTTTTTTTTTTATAAAGTACCCCCTTTAAAAAAAAAAAAAGTACCTCCAGTACCTACAGTTTTCAGACACAATTTTTTCTACCACTGCAATGCATTTGTTTAAACAACTTAATTGTAGCCAGGCGGGTGATGACATTTTTGGGTTTAAAAAATACAAAAATAATAAAGCACTGTAAAACTTGAAACAAATTCAGTTTTCTCCAAATTTCAGTTGTTGACATTAACCCCCCCCCCCCCCGACTTGTCTCTAGTACCCTTAAGGGTGCTTGTACCACTAGTTGAGAAACACTGATCTATTTAACTGACTTTAACATCCCTGCTCTGGCTGGGGTGTGCGGGGACAGATGAACTTGTACCCGTCATACCCAGAGGACATGCACCCCTCCCCCCACTGTGCCTGCTGGAGCTCCAGTGACCGTGGAGAAGCGCTTCTCACCTGGCCCCAAGCTGCTGCGGTGAGGGAGGCTGGGGCAGCCTGCATGCATCTCCAGCCCCACCCCAGAGCAATGACTTAATGTAGCATATACATTTTAATTTTATTTTCCAAAAAACAAAAATTAAGGACTCAAGATGTGCCGGCTGCCAAAATACTTTAAATGCAGAGCCCCGGAAGGGGGGAGGGTTACATGTAGCCAGTAGTGTTACTGGTTAATTGTTTAACCGGCTACACGGTTACATCCCTAATCCCTACTACCCCCAAGGGACTAATGCCTCAGAAAGACATATGGCCCTAGCAGCTGGCCACTTTGAGTGGCAGCTGGGGCCGCAGCAGGCAGGGAGTCTGCCTGAGGGTCCTGTAGGACGTTTGCTCCCAGGGGATCATGGCAAGCTGCATCTGAAGGTTTGCCGGGCCATATTTTGCCCTCCTCTTCTTAGAGAGTAGAGTCGGTATATGCTGTGCCTGGCAGGAGGCGTGGGAGGAACTGCTTTTACTGGACAATCCTTCGTTACCATAAGTGGCTGATCACATGGTCTTGTTTGAGGGACAGCACTTAACTGTAGTGTTTGTCTAATACCCGGGCATAGCAGGAAGGTTTATGGAAAGTTACTTCTTCCATGCAGTATCTGTTCCTCTGGGTTTTCAACAAATCTTCTGATTTTTAAACTACCCTTTGGGGGAGAGGATTAACTGTTAGCATGCACTTATAATGAAATTACTGCATAGACCCGCTTTAGCTGTAATTAACGTTTGCTAGGCTATAACTGATCTTTGTGTGTGTTCCAACAAAACCAACATGCT
The DNA here is from genome assembly GCA_030068395.1 of Apalone spinifera. NCBI lineage: Eukaryota > Metazoa > Chordata > Testudines > Trionychidae > Apalone > Apalone spinifera. The sequence goes on from JANRFK010006689.1 coordinate 7,285,848, forward strand.
GATGTTTGGCATAGGGAGGCATCTCTATCTTGTTGGCTGTTTTTTGTTTTGTTTTGGCCCCTCTGATTCGACTGGGCGTATAGCCAATCTTCAGAACTGAACCATTTCTACTGCTTTTCTGTGTGCCTCTACTTGCACTGTGTATTTGGATGGATTTCACAGCAGACTTATTCATATTACCTTACTGATTGCTGAGCAGCTGAACCTTGGACTGTGGAATTAGGGATGTAAAATCCCATTTAATTGTCTAACTGGTCAAACATATTGTTTAACTGCTTAACTGATTGAAGGGGCTGATTGGGGGGCGCTCCAGCCTGCCACTGCGCTGGAATGCATCTTTTCCCTACCTTCCTACTGCAGGCAGGGTCTGTACAAACCCATCCAGGGGCTTCGCCAAAGCAGCTCCTGCCTGTGGCGGGCCCCCCGTGGGACTGGAGCATCCCTCTACCTGCAGCAGGCGGGGAGCTTATCCAGTCCCACCAGTTAAACCTTCACATCCTTACTGTGAATCAATTAAGTACAGCAACCTGATGGAATCAGAAGAAATGCTGCATAGCTGTTCCCAATACGGCATTTTCCCCACATGAACTCAAGCTGCACAGAGCGTGGTACAATGCCAGTTAGAGTTTAAAATCCTTACTACATACCAAAACAAGCACATATCCAGTAGCTTAAGAGATTAAAGAATTAAACTATCTAAAATAGAAAAAAGGTTCAAAGACTGGGACTGTTCAATTTAGAAAAGTGACAACTAAGGGGAGGGATGTGATAGCGGTCTATACAATCATGAATAGCATGGGGAAAGTGAATCAGGCAGTCTTATTTACTCCTATACATAATTCAAGTACTTTGGGGGGTCACCCAATGAAATGAATAGGCAGTGGATTTAAAAACCAATGTAAGGAAGTACTTTTTCACAAAACACACACTCAGTCTTTGGCTCTCATTGCCAGAGGGTGTTGTGAACAAGGATGTAAAATCCTGTTAACTTGGTTAAAGGGGTGGATGGACTGGAGCACGTGCTGGAGCACTCCTTTCTCCCCCCCGTGGACAGAGGCTGTTCCCACCGGGGCACTGAAGCTGCCCCCACCAGTTAACCTTAACCAATAAGCCTCACCGATTAACTGGTTAAATATTCACATCCCTAATTCACAGCAAGCTTTTTTAACTTGTCTTTGTGTCTGATCTTTAACCTATGACTTTCCTGCATGGCACCTATCACTTGCTGGGCCCTACCAGCTTATGCTGTATGCTAGACAAACACACATCCTGCACAGTCTGGATGACTATGATTAAATAGATAAGTGCTTCTGCCCCCTGATGGCCTCCATCAGACTGCCTGTAGACTGAGGCCATGTGGCACAGAAACCCTGAACAAACATGAAACATTTCTTTAGGATTCTAGAAGCAACTTGGTATAAACAACCAGCCCTCCTAGCCAGACTACATGAGTGAAGGATTAGTTTGTCCTCATTTCCTCAATCATATAACCCTTTCCAGGCTAGCTGGTTAGTCTGAGATGCAATGGATACAAGAGACCGAACAGTCATGAATATAATTGGTCATCTGAAGAAGTGGGCTGTGTCCACGAAAGCTCATGATACCATCTACATGTTTTGTTAGTCTTTAAAGTACTACCAGACTACTTGTTGTTTTTTTTAAATATGAATATAATTATCTATATCCTACTTCCTGAGTAATTTAAAAAGCAGTTTGAAGCTTAACTTGGAATTGGAGGTGTCTGCTAGATCCCAAATTGTGCACAAAGTCAGTAGTCTTTAATATTGACGTGGCTTTTGGAAATGCTGACAGATTGACACTAGCGGTGCAAACATTACTCAGCTCATGGTGTCTTGCTGCAGATATTAGTTGCTTGACTCCCTGTACTTTCAAGAGTAAGATAAAACTGGTATCTTTAAAATAGCCTGTTTTATTTCTAAAATACATTTTAGGTTTAAACTCTGAACATGTGAATAACAGGAACATCCAGTGCCATTAGTTCTGTTATAGTTTTGATTCTAGCTGTCTGTTGCCCCCAAAGACCAATAGAGTATTTTTCTTACTTCACCCAATCCTGTTGGTCAGTGCCTCTAAGTAGGGGTGTCATTTGAGAGGCCTCGTGTAACAGAAGAAACAGACCCATGCACTGACTCTCTCTTTGCTTCTTCTTTTCAGTTTTTTGGCACTGACTTCCCTTCGGCTGGTATTCTTGGTTGCATTTGGCCTGATAATAATAATTTGTTTAGATCAGTGGAAGAACAAAATCTGGCCTGAAATTAAAGGTAAGATGTAGTAGTTTGAGCTGGCTTCTGAAAATAGCACTTCTTTTTCAACTCCACATCAGGCTCTTTCTCTGCAGAATTTGGTTGTAAATATGATTTGGACAGAGTCGCAAGAGGCTAGATTCACAGCAAGACTTGTGTGGGTAAATCCCAGAATCTGGCCAGAGCTGCTGCCAAACACTGCATGTGCCTAAACTCAGCCAGCACTTAAGTTTCAGGAGTAGAAGTTCTCTAGGTGCCCCATGCTGCCATGTGACCGCCTCAGACCCAGTGCAGTGCCCAGACCAGAGAAAGGTGATATGCCCTCTGCCTTACTTGCCTGTGGAGCCCAACCTGGTAAACTGCTCAAAGTGGGCCATGAATGTGAGCTTTCATAGACAGCTGGCGGGGTGCTTTCCTTGTGACTTAACACAGTGGGGATGTGGGAGAGTCCCTGGTCCAAGTCCCCTCTTCCCCTGCGGAAGAGAGACTTGGAACAGGGATCTGCCACCTTTCAGGTGAGCAACCTACTCGCTGGTGTATGGTCCTGAGGGGAGGAGTGCTCTCTCTAGTGAAGCTGTTCCACAGTAAATAGATCACTTAAAAGTTGTTGGGACAGGATCCTGGGTCTCCCACACCACTAGTCTGCAAGTCATTCTCATGCCTGCATGCTCATGTGGCCAGGTCTGTTGCTCTCTGGCCCAGTGAATTTTTAAAAATAATTTTGGCACCGTGAGGTAGCCCCACCTCAGAGGATCACAGTAGTTATGGACCTTATCTGGGAGGTGACAGATCCTAGTTAAAATCCCTTCTCTCCCTGAGATGGAGGGGGAACTTATCTGGGGTGTGGGAGATCCTGTTTGAGGGCCCTAACTACTTGGCTAAAACTTCAGAGGACGGTCATCCTCTCCTTACCTAGTGCCAAGAGAGGATTTGCAGCTGAGACTCCTCAGCAGAGGGAGATGCTTTCTCTGAGGGGCAGAACATAGTACAGACAGACCCCTCAGCTTGACTCCTCCGATTGGCTAGCTTAGGTGAGGAGACACTGAGTGTGTGGGCTTTTGTGAATCCCATTGTGATCTCTGCCCATTCACTGTGCAGGGAGCCTAGGCACCCAACTCAGTTCGTGAAACCCAGCAATTGTTCTAGGCACCGAGAAAAAACACCTTGATTGACACACTTTTATATTCCAGTAGTGCCCACAATGGACTGACTACACAGAAGAAACAAGTTGGCCCCAAAGAGCAATTTGAGAAATCAGCGCTTGCAGGATAGGACAGAACTGGTTTTCTCACTCAAATACACCAGAAATTGTCTCCAGAGTATTTGAGAGTTTATCGGAGAACCAGCTTCCTCCTGAAGATTTTGAGAGGGAAAGCATCTTCAGGAACCGTCAGTTACTCGAATACTTAGTGTTCAGTAAATCACCTGCTCTAATGTAGAACTCAGCCATCCTTGCCTTGAACATGTGATGAGAATTGATGCACTTCCCATTCACCACCCAAAAACAAATTGGTGTGTGATCTGTGTGCTCCCAAGGGCTAGCTCCTTGGCTAACTAGTTGAGGTTGTGTAATAAGCATTAATTGTCTTCCAAGAGACAACACAAGTGGAGGCACAGAAGCTGCCAGTGATTCCAGACTTCAGCTTTCTTTGGAAGCTTGGCAGGGTGCTGCTAGTTGTTTCCACTTATCTAGAGGATTGTATATTCAAGTCCCTTGATTGTGCTAGTTATCCAAGCTAGCCTATCCCTGGATCACTTACCAAGTCCCAGTTTGGGAAGTGAAGGTCTCCTGGATGTCTCTAAATTGAGTAAATCGTCCAACCCTCACAGCCAGTACAGTAAGGGGTGTGTAGGCTGCATGTTGAAATAGGACTGGTAGTTCTTGCTTGTGGTTAAGGCTAAAATGAGCTAGTAGTGACTCGCAGAACAGAATGACTATCCAGTCACACTCTAATGGTACTGCCATGGCACAGAGGGCAGGGCTGTCTCAGGCCACGGAATGAGTATACGATGCAGAGCAACAGACTTTTGGTTAATTACCTTTAACCCTCACACTGGCTGCTTCCTAGCCTGGAACAAGTTTTATTTAAGTGCCTATTATCTGAGTTTACTCATTGCAAAATTCCTTGCAATTAATTCAGTGTCTGTTCTTACTATTTTAGTGGCAAGATCAGATGAATTGGAAAATGAGAGGTATGGAATGCTAATTAAATCCATTTTTTTTGGTTGTTTGCTTTTATGTTTGCACAGGTTGAACCTCTCTCTTCCAGGACTCTCTGGTCTGGCAGGACCACAGATGTTGCTAGGTCAGAGAGCCCCGGACACAGAGGTTGAGAGCAGCTGGGAGCAGAGCCGGTCTAGTCAACAGCGGCCTGCAAGACCAGTGACCTGGGGGCCTGGGAACCTCAGGAGCAGCTGCTGTCCCACGCAGGGCTGGGGGTAGAGAGAGGTCAGGCCTCTGGGTTCAGCCAGGAAGGGAGCTCTGGGAGAGCCCAGACACCTGACCTCCCCATATCCAGCAAATTCCTTGTTTGGGACCATTCCGGTCCCGAGGATGCTGGACCAGGGAGGTTCAACCTGTACTTTGTGTTATGATGACAAAACATCATCAGTTTTTGCATGTTTGCCATGTCTGCTCAGTTCCAAAGAGCTTTTGTTGTGACATTGGGCAAATCACTGAACCTCTGCCTGCCTACACAGCCTCTTGTGTAAAACAGGGATAATGTTCACGTCAGTGTCGAAAGACCCCACTGCTTTAAAAAAGTTTTCTGTGGTGCCTTTAAAGTGCACTGGGAGCTTCCTTGCAAGTGTGACAGAATAACCCTTCTTAAGACACGAGAAGCTTGTCAAACTTCTCTGACCAAAGCTGGGTGTGCAGAAGGCTTCCCTGGTGGTTAGTGAGGCCCTGTGTGCAGCATTAGCAACAGAACTAGAACTCTCCCGAGGTTTTGTCTTATGGAGGACAAAAATGAGGGGATGAACAGAATATCAGGCACTGGCCATTGTCAGAAGAGGATTCTGGACCCCAGTGCCTGATGTTTTGTTCATCCCGTCAGACAAGGCAATTTCCATCCATCCGTCCTCTGTGGTCCAGTCCCACCTTCTAGTTGATGGACTTATCTTTCATGAAGCTGTCAAATTCTTTTTTTTAATTCTTATTCTTAACAACGTCCACTGGCAAGAAGTTCCACAGTTTGACTGTAATCCTACTCCTTATTTCATGAGGTAACCCCATACTTCTTGCGTGGCATCAAAGGATAAATAATACTTTCTGCACATCACTTACGATTTCATAGCCCTCTGTCTTATCCCCCCTCAGTTGTCTCTCTCCTAAGCTACACAATCCCAGTCTTTTAAATCTCCTCGAATGGAAGCTGATACTCACTCCTATTCATTTTTGTTGTCGTCTTCTGTACTTTTTCCAATTCTAATCCTTTTTAAGATGGGGCAACTAAAACTCCATACAGTATTCAAAGTGTGGGTACACCATAGATTCATAAAGTGGCATTATGATATTTTCTCTTTGTATCTATCCCTTTCCTTGTGGTTCTTACGCTTTTTTTTTATCTGCTTTGTGGCCCTAAATAGCCAAATCAGTCTTTCAAACATGACACTGTAAAACTCCTCAAATGTTAGAAAACGGTGACACTTGATCAGGAGAAAGTGTGTGTCTCTTGCAAGTGACCTGGTGCAAAAGGAAGCACTGTTCCACAGGCACAGATACCATGTGACCTAAGGTTATTAAGCACCAACAGAGGCTGCCAAAAGTAGCCTTTCAAAAGACAATGAATTTCCACTAAGTAGGTCACAGTGCTCCTTGGAAACTTGGCACTGAATTCCTACCAGGAGGGAGGAGGAGGGGGGTGTAAACACCAAGAAATAACTAATGCCCTGCCTCAGCCTTAGCTGAACTAATAGATGAAACTTCAAGCAGGGTTTTCCTCCATTTCACTGCAGCTCTTTCTGAACTGTTAATGATTGCCACAATCCTTCTGGGCTCTAATAAGATGCACATGATTGCTAAGGGAGTTGGCACAACATGGGGCCTGCCATCTGCCTTTGACCTCCACCCAGCAACGATGAAGCTCTTGCATTCTGATTGCACTACTTAGCTAATTATTAGTTGTCCCCAGTTTAAAGAAAAATGGGGTATGTATTGAATGGCTTGTGGGGCTAGCTATTTGATTTTTCCAAGTGCCAGGTCTGGTCTCTGGACTTGGGGCAATTGGTGGAGGAGTGGTCATGAAACACTGCTCTGTGATGAAGAGTGTCCTATGTTAGCATCAGTTTAATAATGCTGTGTGGCTGAGACATCTGCTCACTAATTTATTCTACCTTCTCTGTAGCTGGGGCTACGTTCACCCTCAGTTGCTGAGTGTGCCGGAGCTGTGTCACCATTTAGCAGAAGGATGGATGACTGGGGTCACCTTCTTAAGGAATCTCTTCATTTTCAAAAAGCAAAATCCTGGCAAGGTAAGAGCATACATGGTTGGGCAAACTAAACACTTGGCATCTAATCTATGATGCAGACAGCTGTCCGGTATTGCCGGAGCATCCAGACACAGGCATTCCAAACACAAGATGTTCCCTGCCGGGGAGGTGGGATGGGATAGAACAAGCGAGCGAATGGGCAGGGAGGTGGCAGCTTTGCATGTTTGTTTTATTTTGTTTTTATTTAGCTGTAAATGTCACTGTTCCTCCTGTGGCAATTGGTATGAAGTGTCTATTAATGTCACAGCTCTTTCCCTGGGTCTAGCTTTTAATAACATAAAAACCAGACCAGGGCATGGTTTGAGAATCTGTTTTTTTCCCCCTTAAGTCCTATAGAAAAGAAAACCTGTGTTGGCCTAATGACAACTGTGATTGTATGGATTGTAAGAAGAGCTTGATTATTATCACTGTGATTGCAGCTGCATTAAACATGCCCCATACCTTCCTTTGGAGGGGATCGGGTCCCACAACCTTACAGCTGCTTGTCACATAGATGTTGTAGAATCCAACCCCACCTATAGCAGAGAGCAGTAACTTAAGTTCCCTTTGGATTGCCAAGGTTTTCTTAGGGGGATAGACAAAGACTCTTAAAATAAGATTTTGCTACTTATTCAGTATTGGAACCATGTTGCCAATATTTTATCTGTTGCTGCCTGGCCTGGAACTCTATAGACAATAATCCAGTTACACCAGCTGAAGTCTCCTGATTCGCTTATTTCATTGCTTTGGAAACTCATCCTTTCTCCCATGCCTCCAGTTTTGTCTTTTAGTATGTGGAGTCTTTACTTTCTTGGCTGTTCTGGGCCGGTACATTCCTGGAGTTCTGATCTCATACCTTATGCGTAAGTACAGTCAAACAGGATATTGTAAACAGAAGGCTGGGACAGTGTTGCTGACTTTGGCTCAAAGGTGCAGCTTATATGCACAGCTAGCATTCTGACAAGTACAATATTGTATAGTGCAGTTGAAAGTTAAAATGGCCAATGTGCATGTCTGTCTTGGCAGTTACGTATGCTAAATGCTCTAGTACGTTGGTCATTATCGTTGTTCTAGTAAATCAGCACAGATCTGCACTGCTCTCTATCTAGCTTCTAACACTGGTGTGTGTGCATGCAGCACAGCAAAACTGAGACTTATATCATTCTACTGCATCCCAAATTGCTTGATTGACAGATCTGTTAAGTAGCATGAGCAAGTTTTCTAACGAGCCTCCCCGTTTACCTCAGTGCTCTTCATCCTGCTATGGCCCCTCGCAGTGTACCACAAACTGGGGCAACACATGTACCTGAAGCTGGAGCCAGCTCTGCAGCGGCTGGATTTCAGCGTTCGAGGCTACATGATGTCAAAGCAGCGAGTGAAGCAATGTAAGTCTCCAAGAGTGTCGGAAGCTAGCCAGACAAACAGCCAGCCCTTGAAATAAACCCCTAGTCTCAGGGTGTCGCAGCAACTGCATGTGTAGCACGACATTTGTTTCGTATTCTCTTGTCGATTATTCATACCCTTCCACAGACGGGAAGTTGTGCTACTATGCTGGATCCCTGCTTCAGATGAGAGCTTCCTACAAAGTCCCAAGGGCTCCCATCTTTCCTCCTTTCTCAGCTGTGGGAACACAATGACACTAAGTGCTGCTTAGTGAAAGCTGATTTTTGTCTGTAGCATTTTTCTCTGACATGAGCAGGTTCCTTCTTGGTGCTAGCTCTGCAAAAGCCCAGATCAAAACCACTAGAGCCTCCATTTAACGCAAAAGTGTTTTGGTCTGTGAGAGACTGACACCCCTGGGTCTGCCTTTGAAGTGACTTTCTGCTCGGTCTAATGTTCTGCTCAAACGTTGCCTTGTCTGCCCTGGCAATAATGGGAGATTTCTGCTCTGACTCATGACAGTGCGTCAGCGAGCGCTGAACCAGGAGCATGCTGACACTGGGAGTGACAGTGAAGAAGAACTTGCTGCGTTCTGTCCCAAGGTAACCAGGCAGCAGAGCAAATTCTGTGGAGAAAGCCTCCAGTGCATTGATAGCTTTTGTGTGTCTGAATCAGGTGTGTGATGAAACTGCAGCCTTGGAATGCTCTGGCCCCAAACCTTGCGTATCTCGTGGCAAGGAACATCTGGGCAGAGTCTGGCTGCTGGCTTTCATACACTGTCAAGCCTTGCTGTACTCCCAAATGAGTCTGGCTGCAGTGTGCCCAGCCCACTTAATTAAACCCACATCTTATTGGCATATCATAAAAGCTTGAACTTCTCAATCCTTCAGTGTGATATACCCAGCTCCCACAGATGTGTGTGTTCCCTTTTCCATGCTCCTGCTATAAACCCTTTTTCAAAGCCAGATGCTGCACCTGCACTGGCCATTAGTATATTGCGGAGCACATCCCATCCCCCCCTTGTCCAACACTGTAAGAGGTAATGCCCCTCCTTCATAGCGCTCACAGTAATGCATATTGGAAAACATAATCCCGACTCTACATATAGAACGATGGGGTCCACTCAAGAGTGAGACCTTGGAGTCATTGTGAATAGTTCTCTGAAAAAATCCACTCAGTGTGCAGCGGCAGTCAAAAACCGCAAACAGTGTTGGGAATCATTTAGCAAGGGAGGGAGAAGAGAACAGAATATCCTCTTGCCTCTATATAAATCCATTGTACACTCACATTGTGTGCAGATATGGTCGCCTCATTTCACAAAAGATATATTGGAATTAGAAAAGGTTCAAATAAGGGCAACAAAAATTATTAGGGAAATGGAACAGCTGCCATATGAGGAGAGAGTAATAAGGATGGGACTTTTAATCTTGAAAGAGATGACTAAGGGAAGGGGGATGTGATAGAGGTCAATAAAATCATGACTGGTGTGAAAAAACTAAAGTATTTTCTCTTTCCATAACACAAGAACTAGTAGTCACAAATGAAATTTAACAGGCAGCAAGTTTAAAACAAAAAAGTATTTTGTCTCACATTGCACAGTCAAATCTGTGGAACTCCTTGCCAGAGGATGTTGTGAAGGCCAGAACTTTAACAGGGTTTAAAAAAGAGCTAAAATAAATTCATGGAGAATATGTCCATTGATGGCTAATTAGCCAAGATGAGTAGGGATGGTGTCCCTAGCCTCTGTTTGTCATGGCTGGGAATGGACAACAGGGGATGGGTAATTTGATTGCCTGTTATTTGACATTGGCCACTGTCAGAAAGCAGAATACAGGGCTAGATGGACCTTTGGTCTGAGCTAGTATGGCCATTTTTATGTCCTTGCCCTGGAGTCGCAAGGCAGCAAGCAAGCAGCATATGGGAACATGTCAATCTTTCTTGCTTAGAGCAAAGGAACAGCCTTAGCCAGTAGGGCTGATGTTCTAACTATATTTTCTTCTCTGCTTCAAAGCTGGATGATTCTGTAGTTGCTAAGGAACTGACTATCTCCGACTCTGAGCATTCAGATGCTGAAGTTTCCTACACTGAGAACGGGACGTTTAACCTGTCAAGGGGACAGACGCCACTGACTGAGGGATCTGAAGGTGAGAGAAGAAACAGTCTCCTAAAAGCAAAGGGACTCTACTGGACATGTTTCAGTGTGGTGGATCCTAAGGAGGGAAATGAGGAAAACAGACCAGGTTCATCCTCTGAGAATTGAGCTCTGGTATCTAATGTAAACACCTGCTAGCTGCCACAGGATGAAGAAACTTAAACAACAACAAATAGTCTAGCAGCACCTTACACATTAATAAAACATGTAGATGGTCTCATGAGCTTTCCTGGGTACAACCCACTTCTTCAGATGATTGGAGTATTAAAAGTCCAGATCCAAGAATAAATAAGGGAAGGTGGGGGGGGGGGAGGGGGAAGAGGAGGGGGGGAAAAAAAAAGAGAAATATATAGTGAATTAGAACGATTTGCACCTCTGTAAGTACCTGTTGGTTGGTTCAGTCTTTAGGATTTGGAAGGTAGTATGGGAGCCAGCCAATATCTTCATTCATTCCTCTCTGATAACTTCATTTACTAGTTTGATTCCTAAGTTCCAACCCTTCCCTGTGTATTTGGCTTGTGGAATTGGCCTGAAACAACATGTTGACTTTGAGATCCATTAATGAGAGCCCGGACAGGTTAAAGTGTTCTCCCACAGGTTTCTGTGAGTTCACTGTCCTGGCTGAACAGATCCAGTTTCCAATATGGTTCCTAGATATGGCCCTGAGTGCTTTAGGAGAGCAGCAAAACCTGATGCTGGTACAAAATGACAGTCTGAGCATGTTTCTTGTTCATGCTACTAGTAAATGGAGGCAGCTAATTCTCCTCTTCCGGGAGCTGTGGACAGAATATGAATATTCCTTAAAATGGGAATATGACTGCCTCCCAAGCTGGTCTAACCAGAAAAAGTCTGCCAGGGCAGGCACACGGATGGTTCAAGGCTTTCCAGTATGGAAATGTTACACTGGTTATTCTGGTGTATTCTGGTTTATTTTAATCCGTTCCTAATTGATTTGAGAGAAAATGAAGTAAGCCTGGTTTAAACTGTGGTGCGTGTCCATGCAGGGAGGACATGCTTTCTTTCGGCACTAGCCACCCCTGCAGTGTCCTTGCTCTTGCATGGGAGAGCAAGTTTTGTCTGTTGTGGCTGCCAAAGGGCAAGTGACATTGAGTGTAGCTTGGTCAGAGGATGCAAGCGGGTGGTGTATTTGGGGACCAGGATGATCCTTTTATCAAAGATGGCTGCACTGTCTGTGGCACTTGCCTAATGGGTTTGGGTGGCCCATGCTGTAAGCTTACAGCTGTTTATTTTTCCCTTCTAGATCTCGATGGTCACAGTGACCCTGAAGAATCTTTTGCCAGGGATCTCCCTGACTTCCCTTCCATTAATCCAGAGGTGACTGGAATAGATGATGAAGATGACACCAGCATTGGGATTCCCAGCCTTGCTTACCGCTCTCAAGGCATGGAAGATCTACGTCACCCGTATGACCGAGGCGAAGCTGTCCCCGAGCTCCTAACCGGGGCAGGGCCATCTATGCACAATCTTACAAATAACTTAGCTGGATTTGTCACCAGGGGCATGATACAATTAGCCTTGTCAGGAGCCTCTGAGCCAGGCCCTGTCTGCAGTGACAATCCCCAGAGAGGCACAAAAACCTATCTTAGAACCTCCAGCTCTGACTTGGACACGGATGCAGAAGGGGATGACTTTGAACTGTTGGATCAGTCAGAGTTGATCCAGCTGGATCCAGCTAGCTCCCGAGGCCAGTGAGCAATCGCACTTCTTTCCCTTCTGATTTTTCTGTCATGAGTAGCAGAGGGGAACCTTCAGCAGCAAAAGCGTTGTGTAGTAATCTAAATGGTCTCCTGTGTGTACAAGTAGTGGCAACCAGGCCTGGCTGGGTACATCACTGTGATGTGAATTTGTAGGGCAAGCTTGGATTTCAAAATAAACTGTGCTTGGTAATTCACGGGGCAGAAGCTTTTGATGCGATAGCCTCTGTAGTACCCATACATCCCCCTGCATTGTCTACTGTGATGCTCCTTGCCCTAACCCACACCTGCTCACTTGGAACAATAACTGCTGGGGGTGTCTGCAGCACTAGTGCCTCTTGGCAGACGACACCAATGTCAGTTAGGAATGTTCTTGCACCAGCCCCGTTTCTCGCATGCAGGCACTCAGCAGATGGTGAACAGGACTGGTTTCCTCTTAAACCTGGATTATGCTATTTTAACTTAAAAAAAATTCCCTACTCCTAAATCATGCACAAAAACTGACATTTCTTTCTCCTCCCTGAGCCATATCCAGCTATTTTGGGTAGAAAATCCAATCTTGGCATTGCTGGCATAATGGCAAAAGCATTATCCTCCCATATAATGACAGAACTCGTATCGAGCCTATCAAAACTCAAGCTTTCCAACGCTGCAAGTTTGTAAAAGTCATAATGGCAATAAGACATCTACAGGGAGTGTCTCTGCAGCAGCTGCTCTTGCATGGCCTTTCTCAAAGGAGTGGGCTTAGGGCTGGAGTGACACACTGCAAAACTAAATTCTTCCCCCTTCACTCTAGAGCAGCTACAGCTTGGACAATAGCAATACTACATTCCACACCCTGCCTGACATGGAGCTCCTTAGCTGCTGTGCCTGCCTGATGGCAGTGGAGGGGATTTGGTCTCCGTGGCCCATTTGGTTCTTGGCCTCTGTGACAATGCTCAGTCTGTGTCAGCCTTGTGCAGTGAGGACACCTGTCCACTAGACCACCAGCTCGTCACACAAGTCACCAATCCCCTGAGAGATGTGCCTATTTTGGGTCACTTTTAGTCTTGAGCCAGCAACCCTGAAGGGAAAGCTCTGTAAACTGACCAGCCTGAGCCATCCAGTCCCTAAATTTCCCCATGCTTTTCTAAGCCATAGGACTTGATACCGATTACACTTGTGCAGCAAACAACTTCAGGGAAGTTCTCTTGTTCAAGCTTTCATTTTATTTGTCCATTTTTAGGTCAAAGTTAGGCTGAATGTAGACTACCCATCTGGAAATCATGGCCATACAGAAATCTAAACTATAGATTAGACATAGGTTAGGATTAGATTATGAATAAGGAAAAAACCTGACACTGTATCCATAATTAGTATCAAAACAACCTGGTAGGATAAAAATCAACCTTGGCTATGGTGCACCAAGGGCATCTCATAACAATCAAAATGGACGGGGGCCTAAATTGGCATTGAAAACAAAATAGCGCAATACCTCCAACCCCAAATCCTTAACGATGTCAATTTGGACAAAGTATGTACTTTTATATTGTCTTAAAATGTAGTAATTAAAAATACAAAGATCTTGTTCATTGCACTTGGAAAGGAATCAGTGCCCTTCACCTACTATCAGACTTGCTTCTAGCCATCTCTGATGACACTCCTGCCTCGGTGCTATGATAGCCAATGTGGCTGGGATTATTTCGGTACTGTGGATGTGATTACCGAAAGTGCTCTGTGAATAATGTGTTCTCAGGAGTCTTGTCACTGCCTACAGCTTTCACATCAGTAAATGGCCATTTCCCTTGGTTTGCAGACTACAGTAACATGTGCAAAAGACTAGAATCTGCCCCATATCACTGGGAGCAATAACTAAAGGAGCCGCTAACTAGCACTTTAAGTTGTTTGAAACCATTAACTAGGGACTAGATTCTAAAATCGTAGTGCAGTCATTCTGGTCACCTTGATCTAATGACATTGGTAAGAGAATTTCCAGGAATAATTCTTTAATGTAAGAGCAGCCTATTGCAGGAAACTGCCATGTTATTGGAACTGCCTTGAATCAAGGGCACGGAATGGATGTAAAGAGCAGATCTCAAGCTGTCATGCCAGCTATGTTGTGAGTCTCACTTTGGGGGATGGAAGGTGTATGAACTGGTGATGGGAAGCCCATGAAACATAGAGGAGTAGTTGTCTTATCTCCTTGGTGGTCTAGTGGCTAGGAGTCAGTGCTCTCACTGCTGTATCCTAGGTTTGATTCCCAGTCAAGGAACAGTGTCAACTTTTGATTAAAAACTTCTGGGTTGTTAATTCCTCTTTACTCCCAGTTTCCAATAGGACAGTGTCAAGCACTAGATTCTTTAATCAAGCACAGCAGGAGCCAAGCAGGCGCAGCTTTAGAAAAGTCCTGATGCCAACTGCTGTGCCATAGTTTTGTTAAACAAAAGCCCTATGTGAGCACTTTGCAAGCAATGAAATAAGCCTTGTCATAAGAATGTCTTGCAGGTTATTTGAAGAAAATGGATTCTCACTGTGCCAAACTGCACAGCTATTACATGAGTAATTTACAGCACCAGAGGCTCAAATCTCAGGTACAACTTGACAAGCTATTTTTCAAAACCTAGAAAAAGTATTTTAATTCTTATGTGATATCTTGCTTTCCTCCTACTGTTTCCTCTTCTCTGCTGTGGAGAAGAACAAACCTGGTATGAAATCAGCCTTTTACGCTCCACCGTTAATACCATGCTGTAAAACTACTCAGAAGTTCTGGTGACCCTAAGTACTTAAAAATAAGATTTGCAGCTCCCCAAGTCAATGGACATGCTCTAAACTTAGTTGGCTTTATAGGACAACTAGACAGATTAATTGGATCAAACGAAGGTAAAACAAGTAAATATAAGTATAGGGTTGCCATGTTCTCTGAAATATCCCTGTTTAACTGCATCTGTTTGTAAGCAATCAGCATAATCAAAACTAAAACTGAAAAAACAATGATCAGTGCTAATAATTAGTCTATTTTCAAATGAATCTACTAGGGATTAATGAATCTCTGGGCACCCAGTGTATTCCCTGAAGCACTAACAATACTTCCTATATCACAGACTCATTTCTTCAGCCATCCCTTTCACCCCAATCCCTCAAGAGGCTGTGCCTCATGGGAGAGCATTGTGGTACAAGCAAAGCTAGGACACTGGTGTTCTGAGCCATCCTATGGGTTGCCATCACTGCTACTGAGTGAGTAACTTTGCTTCTCCATACTTTATACTCCATACTTCATTGTTCCTATTTGTAAAAGAAGTTACTTACCTCTTACAGGGGCTGTCAAGGAGAAGAAAACAAACCAAGTGATGAGCAATGTAGGTTTTCCCAGGCTATTCCCACTGCCTTTGCCAGTGTAGGCTTCAAAACAGAGCTTCGCACATAGGCTACATCTACACTGCAGGCTTCTTGTGCAAGAACTGTTTTGCGCAAGAGTTCTTGTGCAAGAGCATGTCCACACTGCCATGTGCTTTTGCACAAGAGCGTCCATGGCAGTGTGGACACTCTTGCGCAAGAAAGCTCTGATGGCCATTTTAGCCATAGGGGTTTCTTGCGCAAGAAACCCCTGTTGCCTGTCCACATTGCCCTCTTGCGCAAGAGGGCTTATTCCTCGTGGCGAGAGGAATAACTCTTGCGCAAGAAGCCCTCTCTTCTGATGCTTTACTGTAAATTTACTTGCACAAGAACGCGCATGCAGTGTAGACGCTCCTCAAGTTTTTGCGCAAGAAGGCTGTTCTTGCACAAGAAGCCTGCAGTGTAGACTTAGCCTTCGTGTTTTGAATTTTTGGCTCCATGTTTCCATACTTTCTAACAGCCCTCCTTGTCCATTGTATAGTCACCACCATGGCTTTTAAGGCTGAAGCAGAATGCCATACTCCACTTATATTTTTGAAAATTCTTTTGAGTTATGTCTTTTCTAGTATGCAATGGTGTTGTAGCAGTGTTGGTTCCAGGATATTTTGTCTTTACTAGGGGCAGTCTACCTATCTTTTGTCTTCTCAGGCCAGATTGAAAACCAACATCATCTGCAGACTGAGGGGGTCATTTTTTCTTTAATGGAGGAAAATCACTCTTGTAGCAGAACACCCTGAAGGATATTTCACTATGGATGGGTGGTCAGCACCTCCAGGTCTAAGTGCTTCCTTTCCCACAGTGCACAAAGGGAGAGCTAACTAACAAAAGGGGATGACTGTTCTCAGCTGTGGCACAAGTGGTACTGTGGCTGCTTAAATATAATTCTTTGGAATATTCCTGGCCTGGGCAGTCTCTGCCCCATCCTGCCCCAAATTGTACTGAAGAGCTGCTGCTTCCTAAGGATGGAAATGCAGAGTCCTCTGCCAGCAGTAAATGTTTGTAAATTGCACCTGTTTACTATTCTTCTGGAGTAGGGCCTGTTAAGCTCTAGTAGCATTAGCATAGGCTGTGTCCCACATTAATGAGCTACTTTTAAACAGGTTGCTTTGTCTTCTTTCTTGGTTAAAATGCAGGGATCTCCGTGCTGTGGTCCCCACCAAAAGTGCAAATGTGTGACTCCACCTAATGCCAGATCAAGTGTGTAGCCCCCACTGGGAGCAGAGCATGCATCCACCTGGTTTTGTGAACGTGAGGCTTGGGCAAATCTTGTGATTTTACATTTTAATGGCTGTTCAGCAGTTTCCAAGACCTTTAATAACATGTGAAAATGTAAATTTGCTCAGCTGAAACTTTCTGTAAAACAACAAATCCAATGTGAAGCATCTAGTTTCAGCTGAAGCTGCACATCTCTAGAATGTGTGTTAGAATTTAATTACTTTAAATCATAGCATGGTAAGACTGATACCACCCTACTTACCCCCTTTTTGCCAAATAATAATGTGAAGTCAGTTGTCAGGAGGCCACTGACTCTTCTAGTGGAACAATACACCCAAAGGCGCGCATAGGACAGGGTGCAGTGCTTTGTAACTTTTAAATTAGTTGGTTTTGATATCATTGGTGTGGCTACCATTGTGAACATTTATAGAGTCATTTGTCAGTTTGCAGTTTTTTGAAGTGATTTAAGTAAAATGTTGATAATTAAGTATTTGTTCTTTTTGTTTTGTTCTACCAGCGTGTAGTGGGTGGGATTAAATGAAGAGAGTTTGTCCAGGAGCCTGGGGGGAGAGGCAGGGACAGTTCTGTCCTGGCTTTGGGGG
>JANRFK010006689.1:7305679-7320269 GCA_030068395.1 Apalone spinifera
CCCCCCCCCCGGTCTCTTCCCCCAAACGTGGCCCTCCCTTTGCCCCCGCTGTGACTGAGCCCTGGCCCCTGCGCTGAGTCGCTCGCCCTGCTCTCTCCCCGTAGGAGGAGCCACCGCAATCCTGCTCCGCTACCTCCGAGACCAGAACCGGCCGCACAGCGCCCAGGACGCCTTTGGGAACCTGCAACGGGAGCATGGGCTGGGCAAGACGGTGAGAGGCAGGCGGAGCTGGGAGCCTGCCTGGGTGCACCAGACCTAAAAGCTCCCATTTGGCTCCCCGCTGCCGTGACTGCTTGGAGAAAGGCCCCTGCAATGTGTGTGTGTATGGTGGGGGGGAGGTTGTTGCAGCCTTCCAGGCAAGAGGGAAACTGGTAGGGAGCATGTTAGTGACCCTGCCATTTGGGTGGGAGCTCTCTCTGCCTCCCTTCCCCAGAGATTGTCCCACAGCAGAGCCAGAGACTCCCAGTGCCTTGCTAATCCATGTCATAGGCAGGTGATGGGTGGTAGTAGGAGCACTTTAGATAGATGCACAGGTGGTGGCTAGGTGGGCAGATACCATATCTGCACCTATAACAACACACGCTATCCTTAAGGCCTGTCTTATTAATCTCTTCCTTGCCCAATTTAGTCCCTGGGGTAGCTTTCTTGTGCTCTGTCCAGTTCTCGTGTGAACTCTTGTTCCTTCTTGCATCAGGCTGTGGTGAAAGCACTGGAGCAGCTGGCTCAACAAGGGAAAATTAGAGAGAAGGCTTATGGGAAGCAAAAAATATACTTTCCAGATCAGGTGAGATTAATCTGTTGTTTCCCCAAAAAACAAAAACAATGTTGAACGAAAAAGTCAACAGACCATCCCCAAGTAAAGCTTCTTGGTGTGGCCATAACAGGCTTTCCTGGTGCCATTTGTTAATGTGCTGCCAGCACTCTTGGTGCTGCATCAGGCCCAGAGGAGGGACTGTCAAGAAATGTATTTACACAGCAATTCAGTACAAAAGGCACTAGGAGACACCAATATGTATGTTTGTATGGGCATCTATAGTTTTTTTCACACTTCAAAGCAACATGTGCTGTTTTGCATTTATTCCATTCAAATGCTTTGGTTCTTCCTTTTACTTTGTATTGTTTGTATAGAGTAATTCAGCACTCCACTGTTCATAAATGTTAAACCTGCTGTTTCTGCTGTGTCAGTAACATCCTAGCTAATGTCACCAGTTTAGATTATAATGTGATGAAGACCAAAATGATGCCATTCTAGCCCATATTAAGGATGTTATGGACTAGTCAACTATCTGATAAGCAAATGCTTATCGGATAGTCAGTTGACTAGTCAATTCCCCCCGCTGCCTCTATCTGATAGAGACAGCAAAGTGGGGGGAGAAAGGGCACTTCAAAGCGGCAGCGCTGCACAGCTGAGCCCAATTAGCTGTGCGGTGCTGTTGCTTTGAAACCCCAAGATGGCATTTTAAAGGGGCAGCCGCCACACAGTTGAGCCCGGGATGAGCTCTTCGACGCTGCCCCTTTGAAACGCGGAAGTCCCCAGCTAACCCCAGTTTCCGTTGAAATGCTGCACAGACCCTGGGATCAGTTGGGGAGTCCCCAGCTGATGGTGCTGCCCCTTTGAAACGTTGAGATGGCGTTTCAAAGAGGCAGTTGCTGCAAAGCTGATCCCTAGTTCAGCTGTGTGGTGTTGACCCTTTGAAATGCCAAAGTGGAGTTCAAAGGGGCAGCGCCATGGAGCCCGGGGTCAGCTGGGGACTTCCCACTGACCCTGGGCTGCACGCAGAGTTTCACATTCCTCCTTTGAAATGTACAAGATCCCCAGCCGGGGCTCTTGTACATTTCAAAGGAGGAATGCGGAAGTGCCTGTCGATTACTCGACTAGTCAATTAACTGCAGTTTAACATCCTTAGCCCCTATATCAGCACTCTGCCTACGGCCTCCTAACCAAAGGAGATGATACCATTTGGAGTACCCTATGTATGGCTGATCTCCAGAACTGCAACAAGCTGTCATGGGAACAGATGTCTCTGAAGAGCTCTGTCAAAAATGAGTGGTGGTGACTTTACATGAAACATGTTTTCTGTAGTTCATCATGTCATCTTTCTTATCTCTCAGGATCAGTTTCCTGCAGTGAGTGACTCTGAGCTTAAAGCCTTGGACAATGAAATCTCGGAGCTTTCTTCTAAAGTACAAACTCTTCAACAGAACTGCCGTCATATGGAATCAGGTGTGTTTGAATTTCCACTTCTACTGCCAGTTTATTTCAAAGTAGATGAGCTTTGAAGCTGAACCAGCATGGAGTGTGTGTAAGGCAGTGCAGTGTGGCCCGAGCATGAAGTGTGTGTTATGAGGCATCACATTGCAGTGCCAGCATGGAGCACGTTATCATGCAGACAATGCTGGCTGTTGAGCTTTTGCTGTGGGCATTCCTGAGTCACTAGCAATTCCATTCCAGAACTAAAGGATCTGAATGGCTCAATGACCACTCCAGAGATGATTAAAGAGATTGAAGAATTAAAAAAAGATTGTGCCAGTTACACAGAGAAGCTGGAGCGAATTAAATCTGCGGCCAACCACGTGACCCCTGAAGAGAAAGAGAAGGTAAAAGGCCAGAAGAAGCTGTGATACTGAATCTGGCAGCTGAGAGCCCAGCTCGGTGCTGCTTGTTGTTAACAAAATGCTGAATAGGTTATCCTTAGATGTAGACAGGGATTAGCTTGTCTCTTCTGCATGGATCCTGTATTTCTGTAAGCCAAGTGGTGTATCTGAATATGAGGGGGAAATGCACCTCAAAATGCTGATAGACATTTTGAATCTGACACCAAACACTGAAGAATCAGAGTACTTGTGGGAGAGGATTGAAACTACAGCATAAATTGTCCTCTTCTCAGTTCACTTCCCATGTTCCTGTTTGTAGGCAAGGGCTGCACTTCAGTGGCCTCCTCTCTGAAGTCTGACAATACTTACCTGGGCCTTGCATGGGAAGTGCTGGTCAGCTTTAAGTGTGACTAATTCCAGCCTGCGGGAGCCAATCCCAGAGTCTGATGTTGGAAATGTCCTGCTCCCTAATGTTCTTTGCTGTGCGCCTCTAGAGAGGGTGGCTCGAAGGCCAGTTTCTAAAGAGGTTCCTCAGTGACCGTTACCTGCAGCCCTTTGCTCTGCGTTCTCTTTAGTAATACAGAAATGCAACATTTTAGCCTCTCGAATCATCCATTTTAAAAGGAGACCCACTTCCAAAGAGCTGATTGATCAGTTGCCTGCACTGTGTGATGGTTTTGAATGCTAAATAAGCATCTTGCTCTGGCCCAGTCTCCTCTCTTGACAGTCGTTCCTTGGGTAGCACTCCTTGGGAGTGGTTGGGTTGAATGTTACTCACTTGGTCTTCTTGATTACAGGTTTACAACGAGAAAAAGCTGTACTGTAAAGAATGGAGAAGGAGGAAGAGAATGGTAGCCACTTTTATTATGAATACTGGATAGATGGGCACCATTGAGTGGTGGTAATGCTCCCCAAGAGCCGATGCAGTGTTTCATTCGGGGGGAAATGCCAGTGGCCGCATGACTTAATGGAGCAGGCCGTGGGTGGTATCTGCTAGCTGATCATCTTGCTGCCATAGCCCGTTGCCAAGCTAATTGCTGACAGAACTAATTGCTGTCAGAACCTCTGCAGTACACTCAGCCTGTGCTTGTCTTGAAGTGGTGATACCTGGGCCCTTCTGGTGTCATCCCAGGAAGAACCACCACAAGGCCACTTCTCCCCACTCTACTGTTCTCCAGCTTCCATCTCATAGTTCCTAGCGCTGGGAGAGCTGACATCCTGGCCGGGAGCCCTCTTCCTGGGCACTAGTTTCTGCTTTCCAATGTATGGACACAGCAAGACGAGCTCCCACCCGTCCCTTCTGCCATGCCTCAGTTATTGGTGGCGGGGGAGGGCTTCAGGTGTAGTTTAATGGTGATGCCAAACTGCCACTTTAAATAGACCAGTGGGTGACTGCAGTAAAGCACATGGGATGAAAAGAGCCCCCCACCTCCCCTTCCCCAGTGGCTGGTAGGGCTTGTTAGCCTCTTGTTAGCATGTGATGCCTACCTGGGAGGAGGCCCAACTTCAGCAGCCTGAGTAGCGGCCTCTGGTTGGGGGTGCCCCAAGAAGCCTGAGCGCTTATGATCACAGCGGCGAACACTAAGGCTTGTCCCACTGGAGAGCTTGCCCAGGTTTTACTGTGGGTACATTTCTTAAAGAAACATCGCTAAATGTTCTTTCCAATTATTGTGTCTTACCAGGCAACTGAGCTACTTGATGCAATTCTGGAGGGCTACCCCAAAAGCAAGAAACAGTTCTTTGTAAGTACAACCATATCCACCTGCTTTTGACTAGCACGAATCCACGGGTACCTACCGCAGGTGATGTCACCTTCAGCAAGTCCCCTAGTGCTGGAAAGGGCCCTGTTTCCGAATTCTCCCTGTGCTGTCCAGCCAGCGTAACTCTGCTTTGTGCTCCTGGTAAAGAGGCTGCATTGTTCTTGTGCAGGAGGAAGTTGGGATAGAGACGGATGAGGATTACAATGTCACTTTGCCGGTGGCTGTCTGAGTTGCTGGCAGGAGCCGCTGCTTCGGGGGAGAAAACGGGCCAGTGTGGAACCCAACCGAAGCCGCTTCTGAAACTTGCACTGTTTGTAGGGCTTGGTTTTGTCCTGCGTCTTGCATGCATGTTTGTTTTAAAATGCTTTGCAGTCAGGAAGGTGGCTACAGGGGTTGAGGCAGCTCCAGGCCCTACCACATTCTCATTTGCAATGAAGTCCTGTTTTTATGATCCTTTTGTTGCAATGGGCATTGGGAGGGTGCCTCTCCCCTGGGCTATGGGCGTGTTGGACTGTCAACAAGTAGGTGAGTGTGTTCTAGCAAAGGGAGGAAAGAAGCACCTAGGAGAGGGGAAAGAAACTAGTTATTAGTTTTGTAGGGCTGTACTGGCATCTCGGTGTATTTAATAGAGAGGGTGGGAAGTGCTGCCCACAGCATCTACCATGCTGTAATGTTGTGTACAGGAGTATGATTCATTAAACACCACTGTCTCATCTTAGCCTGGCTTCTTCCCTAATTATTTCTTAGCCGGCCTGGTGGTAGGAAGACTGGCCTCCCGACTGCTCTCTGGAGTACAGATGTTAAAATGAGTGTAATTAAGTAATTGCATAACTGCTGGAAAGTCGGCTTCAACCTGATGCGAGGTGGCAACAGGTGGCTCCCTGGGATCCTGCATGTAACTATGAACATTACCCGGCAGGCTCATGGGTTAATGGTGTCCATGGTTACCCTTTCACATCCCTTCTCTGGAGTCTTGCCCATGAAAAGGAGGCTGTGTGTATTCCAGTCTGGTTTAACGAGAGCAGTTGGAGTCGAGCTCCCCTGTAGGGGGGAAATGTGCAGCTGGAGAGGGTTGTTCCAATACAGCTGCCATAACACTAAGGAGTCAAAGTGGGCATCTAGACATCACCAATCCCTTCTGAAAAATTGGCCCTGGCCTCATCAGCTCTGATAACCCAGTGATTCTGTATCAGCAGTAAACAAACTGGAGGGGAGACACTTTTACAATGCTTAGCAAAAATTTATTATAATTACTTTCCACGATAGAAAAATATTTCCTTTCCCCCTGAGTGAGGTCTGTAAAAAGCAATGCCCTTGGAAAAATGCACATGCCACTTATTAGTAAACAGCACAGGCTTTTGCTTCTGCAAACAGGGTGCTTTCCTGACAGCCAAGCAACCTCTTACAAGAGTTCTGTGTCTGAGCTTGAGAACTGCCTGAGCAGTAGCTGCCCCAGGTGTGTGCAGTTCACTTCAGCGTTAGACATGTTGCTGCAAATAAACGCTTGGACTTCCTGGGGCCTGTCTGCTGCATTTGCACTGACTGAGGTGCTGGGTGGAAGTGTTTTCTTTTATAAAATCCAAGACCAACAGGAACATTTCCTTGGTTACATGGAAAACTTCAGTTAAAACTTTATGCTTCAGCGTTCGAAAGTGCTTCAGCCAGCACTAAGAAACGACCACCGAAGGAAATGCATAACAGCTACTCTCACTGGATTTTTAGAGGTGTGGGCACATAATTGGAAATGAACAAATAATGTAGTAAGAGATTCACTTTGGTGGGGTAATTCCAATAGCGTCACCTTGTCTGAGTAGTAAAAAGCCATTGCTGCTTTAGCGGACAGCTGCCTGCTGCTGTTAGATCTCTGGGGTGCTAAAGAAAGAATCAGGGGATAGGTGGTTTAAATTGTCCCAGACAAGCAGCTGTCTGCAAAATGTAAACTGATAGCAGGTTAGTGTGATTTTTTTTTTTTCAATTCATTACAAAAATCAAGGCTTTATTATATATAAAACTATAGTTCTAAACAAGAGGAGACGTCTAATTAGTCTGTGCTACACTATTCTACTTTCCCAGACAGTATGACTTCATCGTAAGTGCCAAGTAATATAAAGCCTGACAGATCAGCCTCTGTGCCGATAAAGCTGGAGAAGCCTGTAAAGAAAGCTGCATTCATTTGCAATTGGTTAGGACCTGGGGTGAGAGTCAGAAAGGCCAAGGCAAGGCCAAAGCTATTGTCATGTGTGTGAGAGTCCCTTTGACACTGTTACACACCTCTCCATGTGGCAGTGATGGGCCTGCTTCCTTGGCATGCCTTTTTGGAAGTAATTCTGCACCAGGAAAACAAGCAGCCATCCGTCCCTAGAAAGGACAAGATGATTGGGACACACCAGAATCACTAGTCCCAAACCCATCTCGTCAGTAACTAGAACCAGCTGCTTCAGAGACAGGTTCAAGAAAGCCTGCAAAGGTGGGAAACCTGTCCCAGGAACACGTCTTCCTAAGCCCCATTGCTAGACGTCAGTTTGTAGCCTGGTGCAGGAGGGCTTATAGCTCAGCCAAAGCTCTTTAATAGGCTGGGGGAGGAGAGATCTCCCTGACTGTTGCTGGGCCACAGTCTCTGCTGCCATTCACCGCCCCATGGGGCGGTGCAATGTCAGCAAGTGCATAGCCTGAAACCAGCCGTGTTCAGCAGCTCCCAGCCAGGCTCTGTGGTTTCCAGGCCCTGCATCCTCACTGGCAGTAGTCAGGCTGCAGGCTGTTTCCCTCCCCCCACCCAGAGCAGGACAGGCAA
Organism: Apalone spinifera; assembly: GCA_030068395.1. Taxonomy (NCBI): domain Eukaryota; kingdom Metazoa; phylum Chordata; order Testudines; family Trionychidae; genus Apalone; species Apalone spinifera. The sequence goes on from JANRFK010006689.1 coordinate 7,312,826, forward strand.
CAAAGCGCTGAGCACCCGCCACCATTGTAGGGAGTCGAGCTCAGGCAAGGCCTAGTCGCTGCTGTGCCAGTTTGGTGAGAGACCCTCTCCTTCCTTCTGGGCAATAAGAAGTGTATTTAATCCACATTTAAAATTCCCTTCTCTGCCGAGTCCCTACAGACCCTCTGGTGCTGCAGACTGCGACAGGGTCTGTGGAGAGGTACGTATAGCCTGGTTTTGGTTTTGGTCAATAAATAATCCAGAGAGAAGCTTTAAGAACAACCACAAGAGAAATAGACCAGCTATTCCTAGAGCCTGTTTCCCAGTTGGGCCGTGCTCTGCAGCTGTCTGGGTGAAGGACGCAGGCCCAGGCTGCTGGGACCCGGGCAGGAAGAGCAGTCAGTAGAGCTGATTCTTCAGCTGATGCAGAACCCCCAGCACGATGTCACGCAGAGTCTGAGAAGGAGAAGGAGGAGGCAGAGTCAGTCACCCTGCGAGACGAATGAACATTTGCCTTGGCAATGCCTCAGTGGGTTCCAGCGCTGACCAAGGAACTCCTTACAGAGCGGGGGAAAAGTGTATAGAAAGGCAGCTGGGTACCCACTGCCCCACCCAAGCACAGGTAGGTTTAATTGGGACACACCTAGGGGAGGTATCATATTACTGGGAGTATGGGACCTATCAGCTTGGATCAGAGGAAGGGCTCAGCGTGGCCAGTTTCCTGTCAGACTAGCAGAATCAGCTGCTTTAGAGGAAGAAAGCTTAGTGCAAGCAGATGTGGTACAGGGGGTCCCAGCTATAAGTCGCCCCGTATACATTTATTCCACACTAAAGTCGTTGACGTTTGTAGGAACTGATGCATTATAAATCCTCCCATTCCCCGCTATAAGTCATGCGAAACACTCCCCCCAATTTGCTTAAATGGAAGTCAGCCATGGGGAAAAAATTCCCTGCTTTAAGTTTCGCTGTAAGTCCAAGTTTTTTGGAATGTATCTTGGACTTCTAGCAAGGGCCCCCTATATGACCACTTGCCTCTCAGGTTACGTCTCTACAGTGCCACGTAGCTCAAAATAAGCTATGCAATTCGAGCTACACAAATTGCGTAGCTTATTTTGAAAAAGTATTTAATTTCGAAATAGACCATTATTCCAACAAGTCCCTTAAACCTCATGGAACGAGGTTCACTGGGATGTCAGAATAGCAAGCCCGTTATTAAGACACAGAAAATGCTATTTCAGGATACCGGACGTATCCCGAAATAGTACCACTGTCTAGACGTACCCTTAGGGAAGGTTTCTGTCCTGTCAAAGCTTGCTTTAGCTGGAGAACAAGAGCCCCTGTAAAAACTCACAACCCAGCAAACAGTCCTGCAGCACCTTGGAAACTAACAAAGTGCCGAAGGGTATCTCTCCACAGAAAAGAACCTCACCGCAATGAATTTCAGAGCTAGGATCAAGTCCCATGAAGGCGCTTGCCCCATGTCATGCAGTGTGTGGCTACTAGTGCTTACCTGCGGCTTACAATGCTCCTCAATCCAGCTGAAGACACACGCGGAAAGTTCCTGAAAACTTGCTACCGAGATGGAGGCATTAAAGGACTGGAACAGTGAATCCATAATGCCTTGGAAAACATTAAACTTGACTTGGTCAGAGACCTGGTCTTTTCCCTCATTTGGATTATCCTGATGAGCTTTCACAATCTGCTCATAATTTCTGAAACAGACCAAAGAAACCTGGGTAAAGTGGCAGGCCAGGGAAGTTAGTTCTGGCCTGAGAGATTTTCCAAAGGTCTGTTTGAGGTGAAAGAGACTGGGATGTGCTGCGGTATTTGTGGAAGGGCCTTAACTGTGCTTGTTAGGACCGAAGGTAGCGCTCTTGCTGGTTGTAGGGTTAAGGTAGCAGGCTCGGGGCTTTAAGTTCCTTGAGGAGAATAAATGCAGGGAAATTGTGGCCTCCCTTCTGTGTTGGAGAGGACACCCAGGAGCAGGCTGGGTCTCATTGTTCAGAGTCGGTACAGCCCTATGGACTGTCCCTGGGCTCAAGCCATGTCTCCTGCACTGTACTGGGATCCGCATCAAGCCCAGATTCACAAAAGAGCCAGGTAGTAACCAGCTCTAGGATGGAATGACACAGAACGGGTGGAGGGGGGAGATGAGCACTGAGAGCATGTGCTGCAGTATGCAAATGTACCCATCCCCCTGGCCTCCCAGGGTGGGGTGGGGGTGTGAAACTGTTCCTTACACTTTCATGATCTTCAAAGCTGTGACATCTTTCCTGAGGGTGGAAACGTCCTCCTCCTGCTTCTTCTTCTCCTTGTGGAGGAACTGAATGTAGTCAATGGCTGCACAGGAGAGGAGGGGAGAATTTTAGGATAGATCAGTGATGTCACTCTGCAGGGGGCAGCAGGATTGATGCATGGCTGTCTCTTCCCTGCAGACCTCATGCATCCAAACTGACCAGGAGGCAGTCTCCCCTGACTCCTCTCCTGAGAGAGTCCCAATGCTTCATACCCCAGCTCCAAGGAGAGGGGAGCAAGGTGCTCTAGATCATATGCAGGGAAGAGTCCCAGACTCCTAAGCCCTAGACCCAATCTTCCTGCCTCAACCCAAGTGATTTCAATGCCTGTGAGCAGCAAGGAGGGGCTGACTGGTGGGTGCGCGGGGGCTGGGCTAGGTAGCTAGTACTTCACCCTGCAACACTATGCCTCCCTTGCCTTGCTTGGCTGATTGCACACGTGTTGTTCAGCCTCAGCAGGAGATCAGGGGAGCGGTAACCTACAGAGCTGGGTAGGGAGGAAGCAGACACCACAGTGAGGCCTGACACAAGGTGCCTATTAGTTTGGTTTTGAGTGTCTGCAGGGAAGGTTTTACAACCCAGGGAGCTTTCCACATTGAACCCCCATGAACAGAGGGTGGCCAGTGCCCCACTCAGTGACCAGAGTACAACTGGAATACAACTGTCCAGCACAGAAGCTATTTGCCACAGCTGTTAGGAACACCAGCAGAAGCCCAGAAATCACCCTCCCAGCGCCTGCCTCCCCCCCACCGGACTCACTCTTCTGCAGGACGATGGCTTTGCTCAGTTTCTGGGAGCCGATGGAGAAGTCCTGCTGCTGGCACGTGGGGACAATGGCCTGCAAGTCGTCGTAGCCTTTCTGTGGAGGAGCAGAAGTGATGGTGTTGTGGATTCAACAGCAGTGGATAATTAGAGCTGGCTGAGTCAGTGTTTAACAAGGTGTAAATCTACAGCTCCCACGGGTTCATCTGAACCCCTACAGCATCCTGAACGCCTGGGTTACCTTGATGGCATCTCGTCTCTTCTGCTCAGCCTGAGTGTGGGCACGTCTGCGCCGGTCCTTGTAGGACTCTTTGTAGGTTTCCTGGCGATAATCGCTGTCTTCGTCATCTGCAGCAAAAGAATGGGCACCGTTGGCTCGGGGGCACGTGGCAGCTCCCAGAGCCCAGGAAGCAGACACAAAAACTTCTGAGGCCACACAGACACCAGGCAGTGTCTGCACTGGGGAGCATTTCAACACCTGTGCCAGAGGGATGGACTAGCTCCACACAGCTTTTCCAAAAGGAGGGGGTCAAACACAGTAAAGATCCACCTGTCTAAGGACATCTCTGCTAGCAACAGTCCACAGTGTGAGTGAGCAGCTGGGGTAATTTATTATAGGGAAGGCTGATAAAGCTACTAGATGCCACCTGCTTCTCCCGCAGACCCCAGGGCTGGGTCCTGGCTTGTCTAGGCAAGATTCTTACTAGCAGGGCTCTGTTGCATTGGAGTCCGCCCCAGGAATTTCAAGGCACTGGGTGTCTAAGCAGAGATCCCTTCCATAGAGAGACTAGCTTTTCAGCACTGCCTGGAAATGAGGCCTCTAAGGTGTGTCAGCCTGAGCATCCATCACCACTCAGCATTTGAAAACCTTGTCAAAGAAGTTTCTGCAGCCCCTCGCTCCAGCTCTCCTCTGTTCTCCACGGCCAAGGGAGTCCCATCAAACTGCCCTCCCTGGGCTTCCCTACCCTTCTCCCTACCCAAGGACAAGATGTCTGCTCTAGCTGGCAGAGGAAGCTCCTGCAATCACGGTCTCATACAGAACAGCTCCTAAGGAGACCGAGACTGAACAGGAATATGAGTGAGAGAGTGGGAAAAGCCCCTGTTGAGTGAGACGCTGCTGGAACACGGAGAAGGGACCATACCTGTATTGGGGACTGAGGAGGCACTGGTAGAGCCAATGCTGTTGGCTCGGGATACTATGCTTCCTTTCCTAGTGCTTTCCACAAAGAGCGCTGAAAGAAAAAACACCGTAGCATATTTTCCTACATCATGCAAGAGGAGGTAAGTGTCACTAAACCTGAGACACTGTAAACTGGACACAGAAGGGATCAACTTTATGAGGCAAATTACAGGGTAACCAGCTCCCGACAGAGTGCAGATAGATGCAATGAACGCCACTGGGACACGACGTGAAACCTTGCTGTGCTTGAATTGGTTAACTCTAATATCTTTTGCGCTGCAGTTTCCCCAAAATAAATTTCGAGAGACTTGAGAAGGGCTCCACAAACCTCTTACTGATGGAGCAAAGAATACACTGATGATTGTATCTGTGCTGCTTTTCCAAGGAGCAGATATGTCTTGCTTTAAAGGCCCAAGGCTCAGATTAGAGAGTGCAGATTTGGCCCAAATTCGACTAGACTGTACTTCTCCTAAGAGCATAAACTAGAGCAGCGGTTCTCAAACTTTTTGGGCTCCGGAGCCTTTTACAGGTGTAAAAATGTATGTGGAGCCCCCAGCGGTCCACTGACTATGCGTTTCCAGTTTGTCAACCTCGGGGAGCCCCTGGAGCGGTCTCGTGGAGCCAGGGCCGGATTAAGACCTGTAGAAGCCCTAAGCACTGAAAAGATTATGGTGCCCCCCTTATGTAATTCAAAATAAAAACAATACTATACTGTAAAATCTTTTTTTTTGGGGGGGGGGTGCCCCTGCTTTGCTGGTGCCCTAAGCACGTGCTTAGTCTGCCTACTGGGTAGTCCAGCCCTGCGGAGCCCAGTTTGTGAGACACTGAACTGGAGCAAAGGCCGAAAATGACTACAGCTCCCTGTGGCCGGATACGAGCCGAGGACACGCAGCTACTCACAGGGATCCAAGCCGCTGTCGCTGTAGGCAGAGTCCACCTGGGGCCCGGTAGGACGAGCGAATTGCAGCAGGAGAAAACCGGCAGAGGAGAGAGAGAGAGACCAGGCGGTGAGGGGGCAGGTTCCCCTTCCTGCACGTGCTTTTTGGCGCAATAAACTATCCCGCCAGCGCGTTGGGGCCCCAGGGGGGTGGACCCCGGCCCTGCTGTGACCCCTGCGCTGACTCATTACGTGACCTCTGACCCCAGCCGTGGTGGGACCCCTCAGCCCCGTCCTGGCCGCGGCTCCGTGAGTGGGGGGGCGGGGCCCTCTCCCGGGGAGACGGGGCCTCGCGGTGTGTCCCGCGCCGGCCGCCGTCCCGCCCCGGGGCCTCACCTTCCCCCAGGGGTCCTCGGGCGAGGTGCTCGCCTGCTCCGCCATCTTCCCGAGGGCTCGGTCATGTGACCACCCGGCGGCAGCCAATCGCAGCGGGGGACGGGGGGGAGTTCCGGGAGACGCCTGCCGCGGGGGCTGACGGGAGCTGTAGTTCCACCGCGTGGGCTGGCGGCAGCCGAGGTCTGAGCCCACCAGGGGGCGCCGTGACACTGAGGATTCTAAGCCGGGCCGCGGGGGGAGGGGGGCCACGTGTCAATGCTGCGAGGGGACGGGACTGTGACCTCACATGACCCCAGTCCCTGCCCTGAGGCTGACCTTTGGCTCAGGAGACCCCCTGCCCTTGGCCTCGTGTGACCCCCATGCGGTGCCCTCTCCTTGACCTCTTGCCGTGGGGCAGGCCCTGCATCCACCGCCTACCTACTGCCTGTCTGCGGCCCCCCCCCCAGCTACCCAGCCCCATGGGACCCTGGGAAGGGGGCCTCCCGCCTTGGCCGAGAACTGCCCCTTCCTCTGAGGAGGCCTCAGCCCCTGGACAGCGAGACCCCTTGGGGGCAGGGAGAACGGGGAGGCCAGGACATTGCACTGGGAAATGTCCTGCCCTGCTGTGATGCGTGCACTCTTGGGGCTGGGCAGCGCTGTTCACCGAAGGGGGGGGCTTTGAGCCACCCAGGTGATGGGGTGGGGACCAGCTGCCTCAAGCAGGTGGCTGGCACTGTCCCTGCATGAATTTCTTTTGGGAGATTCCCAGCTGATTACTGCAATGGGGCCCTGGTCTGGGCCGCACTCGCTGCAGCAGGCTCAGGGTTTGCTCTGTCGCTCCTGCCACCGTCAGTGCCCTCCTGCTGGCTGCGTGGGCCTCCCCGGGGACCCAGCAGCCTGGGCGTCCTCCTAGCAGGAAATGAGCTTCCCAGGACACTGCAAGGGCTGAGGCTGTCTCACTCCTAGCACCTGCAGGAAGAGCCAGCACCTGGGGCCAGACAGAGCTGGGTACAAAGGAAGCAGAGACGTGACTGGATGGTGGGGGGGGGGTCCTCCCAGGGCAGCACAGAGCAGAGAGGGCCAGTGGAGCAGGCAGGGCAGGGAATGGGCATCCCAGATGGCACTGCGGGGCACTTGCCTGCAGCCCATGAGTGCTCCACAGCCCTGAGATAGAGCCTGTCCCAGCACTGCCAGCTGGGTGCCGTTAGCACACGGAAGTGACATGCAAACGTCACACCTGCCCTAACGCAAGTGAGGCCCTGCCTCTGCCTCAGCAGCATCGCCAAGGCCCCAGGCTGGCACGGGCCATGGAAGCAGCAGCCCCAGGTGTGTGATGGAGCATGGCACATTCTGCCCAGGCCCCAGGGCTCAGCTCTCATGCTGCCTGCATGCCACACACCTCACCTCACCTGCCCAGGAAACCTCCCGGCTAGGCCTGAGCCCCAGGGAAATCATCACAATTCCTCCCCTGTGTACAGAGAGGCTGGGAGGCAGCTCAGCCTGGGCCTTCCTGCAGTGAGGCGCGGTCCTTCTCTCAAGGCACTTGCTGGCCCCCAGGCACAGCATCTGAGCTGCAGTAGCAATGGGCTTCGCCTTCCCCTCACCCTGTGGGGACACGCAGCACCTGGGGTGCAGGGTGGATGAGGTGACTTGCCCCAGGTCATGGAGACATGCTGTGTCAGAGTCAGGAACGGACACCCAGGGCTGCTGATGCCCTTCACCACTAGGAACCAGGACACCCATCGCCCTGGGAGTCTCCCAGCCTGGCAGCCTACCCCAGCAGCTGCCGTTGGCATGGAATGCACCTGGCCACTTGGACAATTCTGCACCTGGGGTGACCAGCCAGTGCTCCAAAGCAGGACAGACCACTGTCTGCCTTGGCCAGCTCCCTGCCCCTCCCCACTCGGTGTCAGCCCCACCCCACCCCCCTCAGGCCAGGACCCATGCACTGCGATTGGGCAGTGGGACGCACACCCT
>JANRFK010006689.1:7374990-7395828 GCA_030068395.1 Apalone spinifera
CACTCAGTCATCTGGGTTTAGCTGGTGAAGCACATTTTCCGTGGCCCTCCCTGGCTGCTCCTGAAGAAACAGAGATATGCAAGTTGTCTCAATCTCGGCATTAACTTTGCTTTTTTGTTTGTTTTCCCTAATAAACTAAATTGGAAAGGAATGACCCTGGAGAGCTGCCCAAGGGTCAGAGCACTGCCAAATATGGACAGAGAAACCATGAGTCATAATAAAAAACAAGTGCAGTGTTTCTGTGCGCCCCATGAGAAACACTTTCCAGTCTCCTGGTCATGGGAACCCAATTGGCACACAGAGGGGCTCTAGCAGAGTAACTTTTCAGATTATTTTAGGACACATTTTGCATGATGAATTTTTAAATGGTATACACTGAAAAGTGTCCCAAGGACACCGGTAACGGTCCTTGGAAAGTGACAGCATGCAAGAGGTCATGAGCAACAACGACAATATAGTGCAGTCACTTGCAGCCCAGTTTGCAAAGAAAACGCTCTCCTGACACAGCCAAGGAGCGAAGCGTTCAGACAGACATTCTGCCGAGAGATTATCCCGCCTGCGCAAACAGGGATGAGTTCCCTGCTAAGGAATCCTTGGGGGTGAGCGGGAGTTTCCACGTAGGAGTGAAAGCTTCATTGCCAAGGTCCGTAATGAGTCTGTCAGGAATCTTGACTAAGTATCCTGTGACTAATTCCTATTCTGTAAGGGAGGGGAAAGCATCTGGGTCTCACACCCAATCACAATTAGATGAAATTGTAACCATGATTGCTAATCTTTCTGATTTGCCCTGTGCAGGCAAGCTCCAAGTCCTTATCAGAGCCATAGATACACGAGTCTGACATGCTGTTGCCGCACGGGAATAGACAGCGAGACCAGGTCACTTTCATCTAACAGAACTCCGAACGCCAACGAAATAAACATCTACTGAATAAAATCCAACGCTTCTTGGCATCTAGTCCCCAGAAGAGCCAGAGTACAAGGATCTGCTTTGTGGCGCTAGATGTCTGCTGCTCCTCAGCATGCCAGCGCCGCTGCATAACGTGGGAGGGCGTCGCTGGTTTCCAATCAAGCGCTGCAGAAGAACTCACTAAGTCCTTAGCTTTCAACTTTAAACAAACAGGGACTTGACGGATTTTTGGGCTTGTGCTAACACCCCAGGGTGTTCATATCAACAGGCCTGTGCCACCAACTGTCCTTCAGCACAGCCCATGGGGGATTTTCTAGCAAGATCCCCCTGGAACTGCAGGGCCACACGTGAAGCGATTTTCCCAACCTGCGAGCATCAGCAAAGGTGTTTTAAGCCACAAAAATCACATTTCCATGTGCATGTGGAAGCTGCTGCGCACCACCCAGGTGCCTCAGTGGGTGCTAAAGAGTTAATTTGGGAACTTAATGCAGGGCCCGCTCTTGAAAGGGGCCTCTCCTTCCCTTTGAAGTCAAGTGTCCCTTGCCTGTCCTGTGGTTAGATTCATCATGATTAGGCTTCCCCAAATACCGGGCCAGACGTCAGCTCCAGCAGGGCTGACCACCCTTCCTTGGCTTACGCCACATGGCGATACCCTTTTAAAGCCGCGAGCCTTTTACAAATGACAGCCAACAAATAGTTTTGCCCCAGTGGGCGGGGACCCGAGCCTCACTACACCCACGTCTGCCCCCAGCATTCCAAGCCGAGTACGGTTACAGCCCACCCACGCCTCTGGAAAATTAATCCTCCTCCTCCGGCTGCAAAACACCAACAGCTTTGCTAGGGCAGACGGTGTGCGCCTGTCCGGTCTTCCCAAGCTTCGCTCTCAGGTTACAGCTCAGAACAGCTGGCCACAAAGCAGCCTGTTAATACTCCTTTGTGGGTTTTGCACAGCTGTTTGTGGCTTGCCACGTTTGTCGTGTCTGTTTGAAGTCTATTTTGGCGTCATCACCCAAAATCGTGACCCTCCCTCCCCTGCAGGACCTCGCCATGTGGCGGGATCCAGACATGGTGTGACTTTGAAGTAGTTATTAAAAGCTTCACAGCCAAAGGGGCCATTTCAGAGCCATTTCACTGCCCTCCCATGGCTACGCAACAGCCAATTCTATGAACATCTGAGAGTAGCGGCATGCAGTTCAGACAACACGGAGCGTGAAACAAATGCTTTCCACAGTCCCTGCTGCAAACATCTGCCTTTGGGACCTGCCTTGTACAGCAGAGAAAAGAAATATACAGACTAAAATCCTCAGCAGAGTTCAGCAACACCTGTCAAAGAGATACGATTCAGTGTACATCAGTGCAGCCGAGTGGATGGCGGGGTGACGGAAATGGCTGTGTGCCTCCAGCAAGAAAGTGAACTGGAACTGGCTGCTAAGGCAAAGCCTGGTCATTTTACTGAGTTCTAGCAACACCATCAATTAGGCTGGTCAGCTAGCATTCAAAGTCTGCGCAGATGACTCTGTATTTAATCCATTTTTCTACAATAGCTGCCAGGACTTTGAACCACCCTGTTCTTTAACTTTACCTTTTAGATCAATGTCTCTTAAAAAGTTAAAGACCCAGGAACACCAAACAATTTTTTTTTTAAAAATGGAGAAACACCAAGGATTTTTGGTTGAGGGGGGAAAAAAAAAAAAAAAGAAAAGGTTGGGGGGGAGGAGGAGGGAGGAGAGAGGGTGTTGAGAAAAAAAGGTTGCCTGCCCCTTTAAGGGTGGCCATTTTGAATTCTGTTCTCCACAGCACACCTCTAGCTGCCTCATGGCACACCACTGTGCTGCGGAACAGTTTTAGAAACACTGTTTTAGATGGTGGGGCAGATGTGCAGCAGCTGGCTGAGGTAGATCTGCAAGCTGCTGCCTGGGGTTAATTCACTGGAGTCAGGGATGCGTAATGGGATATTCCACACAGCCCTTCCATGGGAGCACACCAGTGACTTCCTGGCCAGCTCCCAGTCAGGCCGGTTGTTCTAATGGGTGGGAAGGGGCAACTGCCAGTCCCACTCAGAGAGCTGTTTAGAGACTTGCTTCCCTCTCCAAGGGCTAGGCACAGCATTCAAGGAAGTGAATGACGTGCCTGGCTGTGTTTGAATTAAGCAGGGATGCCACAAATTGCATTAATGAAAAGCAAATACAGAGACAAAGGAGAGTGGAAAACAGTCAAGTTACTAGCCAAAGGGAAATAAAAATCAGTCCACATTTCCTGTTCAGCTGAATCAGCAGCTCTTCATGTTGCGCACAGATGGGATAAGAAGAGGAACTAAAGATGCGCTAGGTCAAGATTACTGCCAAAGTTTAAGCACTCTGTTTCAACAGGCAGTTAAACATTTGCAACAAAAAAACTTAGTCCAGGTTACTGATGGAGGAATCTGTATTTTCTGAAAAAAAGTACAAAATAAATGGTCTCCGGCTGGGCGTGCCAGGCAGACCTCTTAGATTAATCTATTTTCCACCAGCAGGACATATGTTAAATGACTTCTCTTTTCCCTGAAGCCTGAACTACTCACCCGCCCCTTTAGAATTCCAGATAGGTGACTCCTCTGCAGCTACAAAAGCCAATCTTACCCCAAAGCGGCAAGGAGTCCTGCCGCACCTTATAGACTAACCGAAGTGTTGGAGCATAAGCTTTCGTGGGCAAAGACCCACTTCATCAGATGCATCTGACAAAGTGGGTCTTTCCCCACGAAAGCTTATGCTCCAACACTTCGGTTAGTCTATAAGGTGCGGCAGGACTCCTTGCCGCTTTTGCAAATTCAGACTAACACGGCTACCCCTCTGAATCTTACCCAAAGCTCCTACGAAGCTGCTCCTTCTAGGACAACTGTTCTTGGTCCTATTGCTCCATGTTAGAGAAGACAACATTGGAAGCACATGGATTCCATGGTCAGAATACAAAGGAATGCTAACCGTGTATTGTTTGCAGACCAAGAGACTTATGACTGTCCCGCAGTGGTAACAGTACTGCAAGTGACAGGCTCAGCACAGGACTGGAGATCATTTTATCTTAAGTTGCTTACCCCTCCCCCCCATCTCCAGATGGATGAGCAGATGTGCTCTTACAGAGTTTACAGGTGAGAGGCTCCCATGTTCAGCAGAAATGGGACTTCACTCTAGAGTTATGCTCTGTAGTTTCCCAGTAAACGCTCTGCAGATGTTCTACACGGCAGCTATGTTCCATGCTATTACAGTTGTTTCTTGGCTCAAGAACTGCCACTGGTATCAATCAGCTTGCTGATCACTGGGCCACTTTCCCTTTAGGACTTGCATGAGTTGAATATTTTGAAACATGGTGCTTAAAAACATGGTATTGTGCAAAGCTCCTACTTTGGCTAACAGGGAACATGCCTTTTCAGCGATATGTTGTGGACAATATACTGTACGACCTGAGCCATTGCTTGCAGGGTGCGAATCAGGCCCTATCTGCATGCACTCCTTGCATGCATATAGAGGCTACGAGTGCTTAGCAAAAGAGGTGGATGCCTTACAAGATACCTGCTTTGTTTCAGTGCATGCTTTCAGAATGTTTTTCTTATGGAAAAAAGAAATCTGTGTTTAAGTTTGAAGGAAAAAATGTCTAAAGATTTAAAAAAAATATTCTACTTCCTCTTTGCCAAGTGTGACTGCATGCTGCAACTCTGAGGGGCGACTTAGAAGGCCAGCTACTAATTCAAAGATGCAATTAAACATCGGAAGAGTGGGAACATCATGTACAAGATGACACACGGCTCGCTATCTGGCCCTGTCCGATAAACACACACTACAGTGGGTAAAAGATCAAAATTATTTTTGTTGGACTTTGTTACATGCGGTCAATGACAGTTGTGAGAGGACAAGGAACACTAGCTAGAAGCAACGGGCTCTAACGTAACTAATGTGAAGTTTTCTAGGCTGGATGCCAGGAAAAACAGAAACCCCGTCCAGCAGCCATTTTCAGTAGTTGCAGACAGCCCCTCCCCACAGAAGATGGCTACGCTTTAGAATTCCTGTATGAATCACGACTTTGTGGTTTGAATTCTGCAGATCCCTGACTGTACTGGAAAGTTTTAACCCGTATCAAGGAAACTGTGCCAATAGAGGGTGCAAAAGTACTAAGCTTCCATCCCAAAAAGAAATCCGAGGAAGTCCCAAAAGCTGCAGTCGGCATTACCATCAGAGTTTATTTCTTACCAAGGGGAAAAAACCACACGTCAAACTGCTTTATTCCTTCTCCCCATCTCAAAGACACATAGGGTTTGGCTTTCCACCCACAGGACTGCCAAAGCACCCAGAACAGAAAACATGGTGCTGTGTTTATTTTCAATGAGTGCCTACAACATAGTGCCTATTTTCAGGCTGTAACTGGCACGCTTCACACAAGGAAGCAGACAGAATGGCAAACGGATGAGCAGGAGCACATGCCTCACAAGCTACATTGGTGACTTTGTTCTAGGGTTGGCCAAAAGAGTGAAGCACTCAGAACTGACTCAGTAAAATTACTGAAGAAGATGGGAAAAGAGGAGGAGGAGGAGGAGCAGTTACTCCCAATCTCTCCTCTAGTTCTGGGTGAAGTTTGAGGGGAACCCAAAAACCAGCTAAACCATTCCTCTGGTCACACCAGAGAGAGTACCAGCCACTCTGCAGATGGAATTCAAAGTGTACTAAGTGCACATTTAAAAAATAGGGACTAGGAATTTACTCTGAGCCTGGGCAGGGAGAAGTGATTATGCTTCCCTTGATCTCAATTCTCTTCCCTTACGGATTCTCCCTGCTCACGCGCACACGCACTCGGAACTCCCCGCTGAGCAGGGCTAACAGCAGTGGCAAAAGGGCTTTCTCTAGATGTACAAAAGGGTAAAATTAAATGTGCTCTCAGCAAGTTCAATGGAAGGAAAGGTATAATGTAAAGAACAATGGACACAGAGGAAACACCAGAGAGAATCTGCTACTCTGGCTGAATAAAATCGAGTTACCACAATGGACCAAGGGCCTAGAGAGCTCCTAGAATTAGATTTTAAGAAGTCAGTTTGAGTTCCTGGAGGAAAGTTTTGTAGCTCCCGATTCTGCTTTGAAAGCCATGAAGCAGCAAGGGAGAGTAGTCGCCACACACTGAATAAAAGAGAATATACTCTCTAGGCACCGTAAAGGGCTACTTCATGTCCCATTAAAATAGGTTAAACAGCAAATCTGCAGCTAAATGGTCCAGTAAGGCGGACACCAACTCACTAGTGTGTTTGCTGCTGGGTGTAAAATTATATCCCTGATCATCACCAATACGCTACTTGAAAGCAAGAAACCCCTCTGAGCTCTCCCGCAGCAAGCCTCTGCATCTCTTAACCACTACCAAGGGAGCAACAACAGTCTTCTCCATTGGGCCCTCACTGGAAGGGCTTTCGGTAACTTTTACCCAACAGAGGTACATAACGAGTTACTGGAAGAAGGAGGGTTCAGTGGTGACCTCTGCCCAGACCACTGGTTTAATCTTCTCAAAACACAGCGGGCCCCTCTCTTGAAACGAGTCCACTTCTCTTACAGGAGACAGGGCCAAGGCAGACAGTTCTCTGATCCCAGCCCAATATCTCCAAAATGATCACCCCAGGTTGAGGCCTCAAGGTGTAACTGCTCTTGTTCTCTTCCTCCCCATTTTCCAGAGAAAGAATGGATTGTCTTGCTGGCCACACATGGAACTGCAGTTACTGGTCACAGTGTAACACCATTAATGAGAAAAGTGCCATAATCAGGCAACACAGCAAAACCCCAAACCAACACAGGCTGCCTAGAAAAGTTCAGCTGGTTTCAATGGAACTTGTTCGTGGCACAGAACAGTTACTTCCAAGTAAAACCTAGTGACTTAACTGTAGGGGATAGGAGTGAGGATTATTACCATAAAAACAGAAAATAAGGTCCCTAAAAGGTTTAAAAACATTCTTCCTGCCAAAAACTGCTGGCTGTAGAACAAACACACTTAGTTTAGTTACACTTAGTACCAGTGTCCCTGTAAACTGAGCACTTGGTCAGCCGCCCAGGAGATTCAGGTACCGCCCAGTTGATTGGTAGAGCGCCCACAGTCACCCACAGCTGATACCATGTGTTTCTATTGGTGGTGCACATCTGCACGTGCCTCAGTGTACATAAAACTATTCTGCACATGAACAGAGCATTGCTCAGTACCATTATCCACACAATGTCCCAGCAGCACCAGGCAACACAGGTTTCAGCATTCTATTACCAACTCTTAATTTTATAACTCAACTTCATAACTTTGCTTGAGGTGGGGGAGGGAGTGTATGCAGCATAGAATCAGAACTGGAAGAGACCTCAGAAGGTCATAAAGTCCAGCCCCCTGCTCTAGGCAGGGCCAATCCCAACTAAATCAACCCAGCCAGGGCTTGGTCAAGCCGAGACTTATAGCATCCTAGGAGACAGCACTCCTGGTGGTGGTGAATTATCAGTAATCTTTTGCTTACAATAGTTTTAAAGCCTCTACATTCCAGAAAACTCACCAGTGCAGACGGAGCGCGTGAAGGAAAGCGGACAGGCCCTCCATGATCAGAAGGATTGCCACGGTCAGGGTAGCAAAAGCAGCAAATATGAAGAACAAAGCCAAACCTCCAGCCAGACTTCTCATGCTGAGGCCAATGTGGATGACCATGGTCCAGAGCACCTCGGAAAGCTCTGCAGAGAGAAAAATTGCAGCTGACTTTGGGTGGCTGGAAGGGGAAGCTTTATCTCGCAGAGCATTGGCTTTACGGGAATATTCAGAAACGGCCTGTTTCCATCCAGCTCCGGCTGCTCCCAGTGCTGCAGCAGTTGGAGGGAGGGTTCTCCTTGGGCTGCTTGTGAAGAACAAGACAAGCTTGAGGCCATCTGGACCTGAGCCCCAATTCCTCACACACAGTCCAAGGCAAGCGCTGCCAGTTACTAAGTGCTTTAAATTCCACTCACTTTGCCCGAGCCGGGGACCTTTTCCTAAACAGCCATGCACAAGCAGATCTCAGGCAGCTCCTGTGTTTCACTAGTCATCCACACAAGAACAGTGACACTGCAGCAGGGAACTTCCCGATTAAACTTGACCAAGGATTTTTTTTTTTTTTTTTGGTAATCGCCTGTAGACTGAACAATTTTTTTCTAATGAACCCAAATGAGTGCATGCAGCCCGCAGTGCAGGCTGAGTGAAGCACAGCCCCGGAGCCAAAGGCAGCTGCCTGGAGCTCTGCAATAGATTCCACTCATCCAGTGGGCGATTCTTCAGCTTGGCCTTTGTCATCTAAAGAGGACCCAGCTCTGTGTTGAAGGCAACTACAACCGTCACCATTTTGCGCAGATTCCTTTGGGCTCCTCACAAGTTGCTCTTGCAGCCTCCACCGCTGAGCTACATTCGGGAACCTGTGTCACACTCTTAATGGCACACTGAGCTTCAACAACAGAGGCTAAAATTCTGATTACACCAGTAAATATCCTCTTCCCAACCATAAGCCCACCCCAGCTCGATCCTATCACACTGACCAAGCACATTCCTGTAGTCACAACCTCCACACTAGCGTAATCATCTCTGTACAAAATATGCCTTGTGAGGTATTCAAAAAAAACAAAGAACTCACTGGCGAATATCATGGTGGAATGCATGTAGCAATACTGCACGTGAAGTTTTGAAGAGGAGCTGAAATGACAACTGGAATAGGTTTACCAGACAAATCTGGTCTGGGGAAGAGGAGTGGTAAAATTGGCTCCTCAAAGACAAGAGGCAAGCACACATTTTTGGTGGAAAATCTGGGACTGGGAGTGTGTTGAGATCACCCTGCAGGCAGCAACCAAGGCTGCTGGAAGTGGGAGAGTAGCTAGTACTTGCTGAGAAGCTGCTGGAGTCAGAATGGCTGTAGCAGGACTGCAGCTACACACAGGCACTCAGGGTGCGACCTGCGTGCTGTCTGGTTGCTTGTGAGCAGCTCCCAGTGTGAGCTACACCAGCAAAGCATGGTGAGGCACCCAAGGCTGCAGGCCAGCTGGTGACAACCCCTCACTGCTCTGAAATGCACCCCAGAATAAGTGACAGCTTCTCTGTGGCACATACCATCAGCCCAGACAAAAAGGGCACTGGGTGTTGTGAGAGACACTGACCAAATGGCCAGCTTTGGGAAAGATACTTACGTGCATGGGCCAGGCTGAGAGCCCACAGCCGCAGGTAGGACGCTGTGTTGGAAATGCACCCCAGGCAATACTCAATGGTATGGATGGCCTGATGTACTACCGTATCCGCAAAATCAAACTGCAGAAAGAACAACAGAGCAAAGAGAAAGTGAGGCCAGATGCAAGGCAGTCGTAGTGAGCGAGGGCTGACACATCAGGGAAGTGGCAAGCTGTCTGGGGCTATGGCAAAGGCAGTATAATACAGTCTGGGCTCCTACGGATCACTTCTACTGGCCACCTGGATTCAGATCCTTTAGGAAGAACATATCAGAATTCCACAGTTGCAGTGGAAGTTGACACTTTTTGCTAAATGTGAGACTAATTAGAACTGATCCTTCAACACTGCAAGTTGTAGACTAATAAAAGCCTTTTCACATGGCAGGCAATGAAAACTTATGATCTGATCCAGGATTTTACCAGGAAAAGAGTGCTCAGAAGTGGTTCCCTAGGAACACGCTAGTAATGAGTCTATTTCTACAAAAGAGGGGGATTACAAATAAAGCTTTCCTTCACCATAGGCATGAGATAAATGTATGAAAAAAAATCGGAAAAAGCCTAAGACAATACTGAATCTTTAGCACTGCAAGTGATCTTATAAGAGCTGAAACTAACTCTCTGTGAAAGAAGAAATAATGCACAAAAAGTTAACTTGAAAAACTCAACTCTCTTCACTGTTTCATCTGCAGTCTTTATGCCTTCCGAACGTTTTGGCAATCAACTCAAAATAAATGTAGGCATTTGCAACACTGCAGCTTGGAAAAGAGTCCCATGTTTCTGCATCTAATCCATGTTCTGAGAACTTCTCAGAGGCATGTTGTTAATGGGGATGCAGAATTTTATGACACCAAGTGATCATGTTCTGAAAGGTGTACAGACAGCATGCTATTTTTATTCTTGTTCTCCCTGCCCCCCCCTTAAATAGCCAAAGCCATAAACATTTCAAACAAATACGTCAAACTAGCGGTCGAGAGCCCAGATCATTCTCTTCACAGGAGTATAAACTGTAAGAATTTCTCAGTAAAACCTGCTCTGATAAACAGAGTCCTCTCTCCAGCACACACAGAACCAGTCAGGATAAAATAAACTGTATCTGACAAATATTTAAACAAGTTCAGTGCATGGCAGATTTAGTGAATAACTGCCAAGGAAAGGACCACTCCTGTGCGTCAACCGAAAGACTCTCATGGGATGGCTCTAGCAGAGTTCTTGGCTTACTGTTCAGTTTGCTTATTTTTTTTTATTTTTATTTTTTTTAAAAAGAAGCAGCATTCACGTACCTTCACATCACTCAAATGGATCAGCTATATCTGCATTATGCCGGTTTCACCAGCTCTAGGATTTATTCCAGGGGTGGGCAGTAAGTTTTGCCTGGGGGCCACTTCAAAAATTTTTGATGTAGCCCCAGGCCACCTGGAAGGGGAGGGGCCTAAACAGGAAAGGGCAGGGCTACCCCACCCCCCAGACCATGATTGGTCTGGGGGTAGGGGAGCCCTTTTGCCCCCCGCCCCCCCCACTAGACACCCATGCCCTGGAAGAGGCTTGGCATGCTCCCCCACCCTCTGGCCAATCAGGGCCTGGGGGCAGGGCAGCACGGGAAGCATCCTCCTGCCCTGCAAGGAGCATGTGGCACTGAAGTGCTGTGGGCTCCTCACAGGGCCGGGGCAGGGCGAAGGAAGCTTCACACAGCTCCCCCATCCCCAGGTCCTGATTGGCCTGGGAGCACGTGAAGCCTTCTCCACTCTCCTCCTCCACCCCCGCCTGGTAAGCAGTGCACTGCAATTCAAAGTGCCACATGTTTCTGGGAAGGCAGGAGGTGGCTTTGCGCGCTCCCCTGCCCCCAGGCCAATTAGGTGCTGTGCACTTAGTGCCGTGCACTGCTCACAGGGAGGGGGCAGAGCGGAGAAGGCTTTATGTGCACTCCCCTGCCCCCAGGTCTTAATTGGCTTGGGGGCAGGGGAGCAGCAGGGCCTCCGCGGGCCAGATCCACCAGCTTGGCCGGCCGGATCCAGCCCGCGGAGGCCCTTTTTGCCCACCCCTGATTTATGCCTATGGTTAACAGCTCTCTCAAAAGATCCATGTTGAGCAAAATTTGCAGATGCAAAAGTGTCTCACTGCAAAGATTCCATAATTCCATGGGTTTTCTGCAGAGACAGCTGTTTCAGAATTATGCATTCCAGATTTGCTATTACATAGCTATTCCATTTCTGAAGTGCTACCCTCACATGGCGCTATATTAAAAAAAGGCAACTTGATAAAGGGTAGAGTGTACATCATGGTGGTATGTGTAGTATATCACCACAGTTCATGCTAGGAGACTTTGCTCCATTCTACATCCTGAAAATTAGCCTCAGTCATACATCTAGGATGGATTAAGGATGTTAAAATGTGGTTAACTGACTAGTTGAAGGAATTGCCATCGACTAGTCCAGTAGTGCGCAACCCATGGGTCGTGACCTCCAAGGGGGTCACGGATGTCTTCCGGGGGGGGGGAGGGAGGGGAGGAGAGAGAAGGGAAGGTGTCACGGCACTTTGATCCGGCAGACCAGGGGCTGGGCCCAGCCGTGCACAGCACTTTGGTCACAAATGAAAAAAAAGTTTACCACTGGACTAGTGGACAGGCACTTGTACATTTCAAAGGAGGAATGCAGAACGCTGTGTACAGCCCCGGGACCAGGTCCCACTGACTCCAGGCTGCACATGGCATGCCTGCTTTGAAATGCACGAGGGGAGCAGGGGCTCTTGTGCATTTCTAAGCCATGGAGCCTGGGCTCAGCGGGGGACTCATTCCCCCAGTGACCCTGGGCTCCATGCTACACTGCATGCTGCTAGAAGCCCAGGATAAGCTTGGGAGTCCCTAGCTGACTTCTGGTTCAGCAAGGCACATCCCATGGCAGCTGACCCTTTGAAATGCGCAGACACGGCATTTTAAAGGGGCAGCCGAGCTGACCCCAGGCTCTCCCCAGCACTTCCCCAGAACCCAGGGTCAGCTGGGGAGTCCCTAGCTGATGCCATGCTCCGCTGCACCTTTAAAATGGGTGGAGGCAGCAGTTTTGAAGGGGAAGCCGCCACACAGCTCATCAGCTGTGCAGCAACTGCCCCTTTGAAGTACCACTTCCCTTCCTTTGATAGAGAGGCAGCAAAGGGGGGTGGGGGGAAAGAATATCAACTAGTCTTTTACATCCTTAGGAGGGATATGAACAAAGTCTGCTTTTAGTTATACGTGTGAACTGCACTGACATTATTGGGGTTACCTGCGGGGAACTGCAATCTGACCCTCTACGTCACATCTTGAAACAAGCCAGTAAGTGCTAAGTGTCAGAGGAGGTTATCCGCTTAGGCTTCTCTGTGCTGCTGTTTGAATGAACTGAATATCTTTGTTTCTGAGGGCTGAAAAGAACTCTACAGTTATTTCATCAGCAGACCAATTTAGTCATTGTATCAACAGTCATCTGAGCCCCAAACACTAGAGGGCTTGATAAAAATAAAATGATCTAAGTCTTGTGGGAACTGGAATAGAATACGAATTTGTATTTTTCCTGGCTGGGTGAAGATGGAGCCATGCTAGGGCAGAGTCTATCACTTAGCATTCTATCATCATTTGGTGTCATGAAGATCAAGAATCACCTTTACATTAAAAAAAAAAAAATCTGATGAATGTTTTGGTGATCGTGAAGCAACCCATATGTTTATCAGTGCACGCACCAGCTTGCTTGGAGAAGACTATACAAGGGCCTTTTGCATGGACACTCCCCACATTCCAGTCTATTTCAATTAAAGATAAAAGGACAAAAAGCACCTGGGTACACCAACAGCACAGACCCATGAACGGAACAACTGCCCTTTTAAGAGATTGCCTCCAGAGTTACTTGGCCCTGCTAGAGCCTAGAGACACACCCACCCAAAGGCCTGATCTACACTGGAGCAGAAGTCAACTTAAGATACGCAACTCAGCTACGTTAATTGCGTATCTGGAGTCAACATATCTTAAATTGCTGTTCACACAGCAGGAGGGCAACAGGAGCAAGCGTTCCCACTAGCTTCCCTTACTCCTTGCAAGGAGCAGGAGTACCAGCACTGACGGTGGGGGGGGTGCCCTCCAACTTCGATTTGGCATGTCTTCACTAGACCTGCTAAATCAAACCCCAGAAAAATCAACCACAGCAACGTTGATCTTCCCCATACTGTAGCCCAAAGAGAACAACATATCAGACCAATTCTAGGACCAGGGAAGTTAGGAAGAACAAACAATCTTTCAGTACCAAGAAGAGCAGAGGCTCTTCTTGTGTTTTAGTTCTGGTTAGATTTAATAGTCTGTTCCAAAACAGTATTTTGTGCATCTCCAACTCTCAGATAATCTATTTGTTTGAATATGAGCAATTCTCACTGATAAACCCTCTCTTTAAAAGAGGAAAA
This sequence comes from Apalone spinifera, assembly GCA_030068395.1. Taxonomy (NCBI): domain Eukaryota; kingdom Metazoa; phylum Chordata; order Testudines; family Trionychidae; genus Apalone; species Apalone spinifera. The sequence goes on from JANRFK010006689.1 coordinate 7,388,527, forward strand.
TATTAATTCTCTGGACATCTGCAAATCCAATTTTGTAGGTTCCAATATTTGGCTGCAGTTATTTAGGGCAATATTCAGTCAATACAATACCTAGCTCTGGATGAGAGCTGGGGGTGGGGGGGGATGAAGAGACTCTATAAGTAGTTTGTATAAAACCCAGACATTCCCAAAGACTTGTATCTTTTTAGGCCAAGTACATAACAAAGTCTTGCTTCTCCAGCAACTCTACAATATAAACATTTAGAAGGCCCTTGTAGATCTTTTGATCGACAACTGTGCAGGTCAACTGAGAAGGATTTGCAGTCTAAAAATCAAGGGAGATAAAAAAAGCAAACAATTTAAAGAGATGCAGCAATTCAGAAAAGGGATTTTAAAATGGAGATGATGCTGTATGGAATACCAGAAACGGCCCGTGACATGTAAATAACTAGTATGGAAAAACAAGCCATATAGCATATAAAAAAAAAAAAGTGTGTTAATTCAGCAGATGATTTTACATCAATGAGAAATGGCACAGATACATATGAATGCAAAGCTGGCTGTCATCTTACCACCTCATCCTCTGCATGCTTGTAAACATAAATTTATATTTAGTGCAGAGTCCCATAATCATAAACATTAGTCATGAACACGAGTTGAGCAAATCCCTTATTAACATGCCATATTTAAACAGTAGCACACAGCACACATCGTGCAGGCTGTGTAATGCATGGCAACAACAGTCCACTACCCTGACCAAACAGGCAACAGAAAATCCCACAGATGAGAAATCACTACTTTTCCTTTTTCTCCCTAGGTGTGTTAGAAGAGGTTAGGCAGTCAGGGAAATATGTTAATCAAAGTGAATTTGAAACAAGAGTTGAGTGCATTTGGATTTATTTTAACACAGGCTTATAATGCCAGAGATAAATAAATAGGGCGACTCAAATAAAACACATAATTACTATTCTGATTGGAGCCTGAACTGGATAAAATGTGTTTAACAACTGCCTAGATTTTACTATGGAGCCTAAAAGGCTAACTTTTTATCCCATCAGATGTCCATTCTTTGTACTGAGAGTTAAGACTGAAAGAGCCATTCCTTGACCTGTGCAGAGAATTTTCACCCGTGAGGATGAATGGAAGGTAGTGAGAGGAAGCAGGAAATTAAGACCAGATCTAAAATTGCTGCAGTTTTAGCCAAGTTAGGATCTTAGACACTGGTCAATATATTAAGCAGGAAACAGCCCCTTTCATCTTAGAGCAGCCAAGTTAAGGCCGATCGGAAGCTTACCTCATCTCCATCTTCAGAATGGGTAGAAAGCTGGTCATGTTGAATTATCTCTGCATCTTCTTCAGTCGGTCCATTGCCCACCCGGATCCCACCGAAGTTGTGAGTTCCCTAAGAGGTGGGCAAAGAGAAAGAGCAGAGTGTTGCTGTGGGTTAGCGTGACACTTGGAGGGGATCCGAGAATGCATTTTGGACACCTCCAGAAAGCAGCAGCAGTGGCGGCGACAGCTCAAAGAAAGCCTCATATTAAATGGGAAGAGTCAAGGCACAATCAAGTTTCACAAATGAAGTATACTGCTGTTCCTGCTTGAGTGGGAGACATGTGCTTACAACTGCTGGGTCTGAAAAACAATAAACCTCTTTGAATTGATTTTTGATGTTATAAAACTTGACATAAAACAACTTCACCTTTGACCAAGAGTTATAGACTCTCAAAGTGGAACACTGGATGAAATTGAGGGCATTTGTACAACAATGTTAAAAAAATTCAAATAGCTTTTGGAACTCCTGGAATCTGCCAGAAAGGGAAATACTTCTGTTTATTAAATAAACCATTTACTGGTAAGTCATAAAGCAGCTTTATCCCACATGCTAATATCCAATATCTATACCCTTGCTCCACACCAATTTGTACCAAGCATGTCCACACCGCACAGTGGGAGGGATGGCATTGGGGTGGGAATCAGACCTTCCCTTACATGGAAGTCCTGAACTGTGCAAATGATTCTATTATAGGCATTTGTTTAGACATTCAGTACTTGAGGAACCAAAGGATGGTTGTGTCTTCTCAAACTTTAAAGGTCATACTTAAAAACGAGACTATTCTAACTCATTTGGTCTTAACTGATCAAGTTAGGACTGCTTCATTTTGGAAATTAGGCCTGTTCAGTTACATTAAACCTGCTACAGGATTATACTCCCACGTAACAGCTAACATCAGCAATGAAGACATTCGCTGTTCAAGAGGCTCTCTTACAATAAAGCTTTCATGCACTGCCAGTGGAATGTAGAGAGACAATTAAAATCTAACTTGCTCTTAACTTTATTTTCAGGATTCTAAACAGCCAGCAGCCAATTTTCCAAGCTATAAGCATTTTTTCCATTTGTTTTCATTCAAGAACATCTAATAACAGAGGAAAAATTCTTATTGGCAATCTGAGACTCAACTCTATATGTTCAGAACTGCAAAACCTGATCGGGCTGATGGGTGCAAACCTGAAATGTAGTAAATATACATGCTGACCTACAAAGTTAGCACCTGCTCTTAGATAGTGGTGCATTTAGCAGTTATAGGTGTTCCTAAAGTAAAAATGATTTTGGAAAAATTCCTATAGAACAGGAAAAGTTAATTAGATAGGACTTATTTAGGTGCCTCTATGATACCTAGGTGTCAGACGCATTTCAGTGTGTGCACAAATATTTTGGAGATATGGAATGTAAACATGGCTTTTAAAATCAAAACTTTAACACGCTATAATTTAAGTATGACTGTGAAAAACAAAGATCAAACTTTGTGTCCTCCATCTCTACTTTCATAGTTCATCAACGCAGATAACATGCTTTGTTTTTTCACATTAAAGCACTGATTACTAGTATAATGCACTTGTTATAACAGGCTGGTTTTGAAAGCCTTGTTTTTGTCTTGATACAGTTTATTGTCAGACCAGGTGTCCAACTTGGAATGGATTTATCTAATTCTTATCAGATTACCTTCAAATAGGCTCCAGATAGCTTACTTTAATAAAAAGAAAAAACAGAAACAAGCAATACACATTAAGATAGTAAGTTGAATACTTCTTGGAAAGAGTGATAAGACTTGTGTTTGGATTCCATTTTTTAAAACTGGCATCAAATTTTTACAAATTACCAAATCTGCAAATGTTAAGTTGCGTTCTGCTAGTCACACTTCTAGTCACTAGAGATTTGTACTTGAGAGTTCTTTCATCAACACATGATTAGCATACAGCCTTCTCACATGCACCTGGCTAATGTATGTTCTTTGGGGCTGGCGTCAACTGCTTTAGCTCAACTCCTATCAATAAAGCCATGACATTTTCCCATCACATAGGGATCTGACCCTCTGCTGTGCATTGGATAGGACTATTAGAAAAAGTGTGCAAAAAGCCTCATTCACAGCTGGCCTTATGCACTTAATATAATGGATTGCTCTCACACTCAAAAGAATGCAATTTACTAGATTTTTCTTACCACTCCTGAAAGATTTTTGTAAGGTTATTTAATATCTGAAGACTAAACCTGATTTTAAGTTGGTCACTTATTATAAAAATGAGCGCAAAATCCAATTCAGATCATTTATTGGCATAATTTAGTCTCTTTGGATAAAAAGGCAAATTTCACGAGCGTGACAAAAAATGGAAATATGTCCTTTAGGTTGCCTCACGCACTAGTTAGCAGTGGGCTTTGGCCATGGTTAGTAGTTAATAAATTTACACCTAGCTCTGTCTAGGACACAGCCATTTCATTAGAACATCAGGCTCTGCAAGTCCCCACAAAGCCAGACCTCCCCCCCCCAAAAAAAAATCTAATAATTGTTGATGTGAAGCCATAAGGTTAGTGCTGGTGAGAGGACCACACATATGTATGACTTTTTGGAATATGGAATGTAAACAGAAAGGTTTCAAACAGAAGAGGTCAAATCTAGTTTCTAGTTTATAAAAACAAATATGCAAGAATGTAAAACATGGGGATTTCATCTTGGCGGTAGGAAGACTAGGCATTCTTGTGGGCTAGGAATCTCTCCAGCACTTTTCAGAGAAGGGTTACAAGATAATTCTCCTTCGCTTGTGTATGCAACTATTTAAGAATTCATCACAATTATATTGAGGATACTGGACTTTATCGTGCTGAGACAGGATCGGCTTTCCCACAGGGGATCTCATTACCTCGTAGGAAGTACAGATATGTAGATACTATTTCAGAGGTTATGGAGTGTAATCTTTTTTTTTTAAAACCAACTCCCCATCTTTAAATCCGTCACGTGATTTTAAAGCCACTCACTGTTGCAGCCGCTGCTGCCTCTAGTGCCTGCTCGTTCTGGACTGTGCTGACTTGGCCCGCCACGGGTTGCCCTTCCTGATAGTGAATGGAAGAAGGAAGGAGAAAGAGGAAGAAAAACAAAAGAGAAAGGGAGACGAATGGAGGGGACATGGGAGGATGGAAGATGGTCAGAGAAGGGAGAGGGAGTGTCTTTAACTGAACTGTATTTTGACTGACTGTAACATCCTAACAGTTGTCTGCCGTACATGCAGGGAGAATTTCAGGTAGCCTCAGTGCATGTATGCCAGGTTCCTACATTTTGTACATACACAAGCACAGTTGCATAGCCGACAAAGGATACCTAAGAGAAAAGCTCCCACATTCACAAGCAAAAATTAGTCTCATTTTCATCTCCAAATTCCTTTAATCAGGTTGATGACATTATTGTCAACCAATTCACTAATAATCACATCTCTGCTTCTGCACGTTGGTAACCAAGCCACAGAAACGAGTTCAACAATTGATGGCTTCTGTGCTCCTACGTGGGCTGACAGTACCCAAGCAGGAGGGGTTTATTTTACAACGGTATCCACACACAGGTTTCCTAGTGCAGAATCAGAGCTAGATCCAGATCTCAGAGGCAGGCATCACCTTGTGTCTGATAAAACCCACTTGTCTTTGTGTAGGTGTGCGCGCAAAGGGGCTTCCGAGGTCGTGACTCAATGTGAGCCTATATAAACATATCAAGATGGAGCCTGCAGCTTTTGAACTAATAGTTTCAATTAGAAATAACCAGAAGAGTCACCCACCAAATGCTTTCTCCTTAAATATTGATGGCGAAGGACCAAGGGTTTAACTACCAGCATCCACGGCACACACAGCAGCGCAACAACCACCAGGAAGCACTGAAGCCCTAGCTGTGGAAAAAACAGAGACATGGTACGAGGTGAGACGTGCATGCCCCCTTCCCCTTGTGGTGCTTCACAGAACAGGTCTCCTGCATATCGCAACGTAACTCCCAGGTTCCCCAGTACACAGATCCTATTAGAACAATCACTTCCCAAACCAGCAGACTGAACTGTTCTTATTTGTCGGAAGCTGCATCACACTGTACACCCTGAGCAAGGGGAGGTGTAGTCATCCATTGGTAGGAGACCTCTATGGGAAATCCAAGTAGACTTGCATGCAGCAGCTGTGTGGAAACTGGCACTCTCTCCTAAGTCTGTCCTAGACAAGAGTCTTAGAATAGAATCAGACAGCACTATATGACTGAAATGGACAGCAAGTCCTAATCTCTTCTGGTTCCTATAGGACCCATAAAAGTACCATGAGAAATAGGAGAGGTTATTTGGTGTCTTGATAATGCTCAAAATCTGCTACAAGTTGAACCTCTGTGGTCCAGGACTTTCTGGTCTGGTAACATCCGTGGTTTGGCAGGAGCACAGCTGTTGTGGGGCTAGAGAACCTTAGTGGCAGAGGTCGCTGGCAGCTCTGAGTGGAGCCAACTGATGGGGCCAGAGGGGCAGCAGAGCCCACAGAGCACCGAAGCCCACAGCTGGCAGGACAGGGAAGACAGTGAGGCCACCACGAGCTTGGGTGGGGCTGGAAGGCTGGGGAGAGGAGCCCAGCAGGGAGGCTGGTGCCCCCTTCTCAGATCTCCCCAGTCCGGAAAAATCGCTTGTCCCCAGGTGCCGGACCAGGGAGGTCCAACCTGTAGTTACTTTCAGGTACACCTGGATTAGTTACTCTTTGCTTGCCTTTCTGAGAACATAGTGCACAAAGAGCGTCACTAATGCCTCGGGATGCTTCAGGATAAAGCGGGCTACGCTAAATCACTCTATTCTTTTTTCATGTTTTCTCTCCTCTTCAGAATTTAAGCTCTATGGAGCAAAAAGCTCTCTAGTATTACAAATCATCCGGTCTCACTGCAGTGAGACCACATACCTGTCCTTTATAAAGCATCTTGATACTGGGATCATTATAGGAAAAGAGAAACATGTTGATAAAATGGATCAGAAGGCTTGGAGCATCCTTTGAAGTGTGAGCATCATAAGCAGACCACTTGTAGAAAATGAGGATAACAAGATAGCCAAACAATGACGACATGAAAATCATTTCAGGAATAAATCCAAGGTAGATGTTCAGTGGTTTCTTGAAATAGCTATGGAGAAAGAATTAGAGTTTGATAGATGTTAGAACATCACCATATTTGACTGGAGTGAGAGAACCTTAATACAGACCAAAATAGCGACATTAAACTTTCAATGGATCATGCAAAAGGAAGAGTTGTAAAAACAAATGAATTGTGAGTTTCTACATTCCTAACCATATTTAAAGCTAAAATTTTTGAAGAGCAGTAATTGATATGTAAATATAATCTCCTAGGAGGAGAAATAACCATAATGCAGTGTTTCCTAACTAATGAAGTAACTCATGTTGAATTCTCTTCATCTTAAAAGCTGCTGCAAGAGCCACAAGGAGTTAGATGTGAAAACCTAAGACTCTAATCTCATTCTGATAAGTCTAATACAGACATTCTGCACTTGTATACAAGGAAGACTCCACTTCTGAAGTGCATGTCCTAGTAAAAGCAGAACACTTACATGTGGTTCAGAAGGCTGAGTGTGACACCAAAAAGCATGTGGATGATGCCAAGAATCACAGACATCTTCATCTTAAAGGAGTTGAGGAAAGTCAGCTTGTTGCTTGCAATATTCCAAATCTGTCACAAACAGCATGGATTCAGTCTGAATCAGAGAGTGTCAGGAAGACAGATGAACCAAAGTAGCATTTATTTGTGTTAACTATCTTGTGCTGTCCAGTTTAACTGGGACAGACACTATAAACAGACACATTTTTAAATAAAACATTCCATCATCTGTTGTTTCTTCACCTACCAACCAACCTTAAATTCAGTGATTGGTTTCCCTTGTAACAGCTGATTTTATCAGCACCCAAGCAGAGAAAGGTCTGAACCTGGCTCACTTTCAAAGTGATCAGCTGTGGCAAGAGAAAAACTGAGATCTCAGATCTGT